>UCOK01000041.1:97626-113217 GCA_900474325.1 Synergus umbraculus | reverse complement strand
GATTAATAATTTTGAAGGTTTTTATGTGCATTTTTAACGATTTTTAAGTGATTTTTACGAAATTGAAGAGATTTTTAGGATATTAAAACAATTTTGTAGAATTGTATGGGATTTTAGGATATTTCGTGAAATTTTAAGTGATTTTAAAATCTTTATAAGAGTTTTATGAGGTTTTAAGGAATTTGAAATATTATCCAGAAATTTTAAGGAATTTTACGAGATTTCTAATAATGTTAAGTGATTTTGAGAGATTTTTCTGATATTTAAATGATTTTGTGAGAATTTTAAAGGATTTCATGGAATTTGATAAAATTTCTATGTAATATTTATAAGGGATATAAAAGATATAAAGATATTTTAAATTTTACCGTAAAATTTTAAGAATTTTTTAGTGAATTTGAAGAGATTTTCACGAATTTTAATATGGATTTCAGAAGATTTATGAGTTTAAAAATTTCTCTGGAATTTGTAAGAATTTCATGGGAGATAATCTCTAAAAATTTCTATTTTTAGAGATTTTCACTAATTTTAACATAGATTTCCAGAGATTAATAATTTTGAAGGTTTTTATGTGCATTTTTAACGATTTTTAAGTGATTTTTACGAAATTGAAGAAATTTTTAGGATATTAAAACAATTTTGTAGAATTGTATGGGATTTTAGAATATTTCGTGAGATTTGAAGGGACTTTAAAAGGTTTGTAAGAATTTGATGAAGTTTTATGAGATTTCTAATAATATTAAGTGATTTCGAGAGATTTTTCTAATATTTAACCGATTTGATGAGAATTTTAAAGGATTTCATGGAATTTGAAGCTATTCCTGATACTTTTAATGGATTTTAAAGGATATAAATGGGATTTGAATTGTTATCATTGAATTTAAAAGAATCTCAAGAAGTTTTTGAAAATTTTAAGAGATTTTGACGAAGCTTAACATAGATTTTAAGAGATGAAAAAAATAAGATATACTAAATTATATAATATTGAATAAGAAAACGTAAATTCGCGCGCGGAGCGCGCGTTCGTTTTTCTATAAAATAGCTTTCCAGAGTTCATATGGTCACTCTTTTTTCTCTCTCTCTCTCTCTATCTCTCTCTATATCTCTAGAAGACCATCCAAACCGCATCTAGCATCAAGAGGAAGAGATATCTAAACAACTCGTCGCTTGGACAGCAGAAACCGGTGACCGTTCGCCAGAAGACTGCTAATTGTAAAGGGTGGATGAATCGAGATGGTGCGATCGGCCTTGCAAGGTTGGCTGACTGTTATTCTGTGTTCTTCACTCGTGAAGCATACGCTGACGCATACTTTGCCACATATATAACATTATGTGAAAATGTGTGCGTAAACGACAACGTGATATATATAATATGTATGTGCGTGCACTTCACTGGCAAAAAAACATTATATGTGCAGAAAGACGGGCTTACGGACAAGTCACAAGTAAAACTCTTAGGAATTATTCCCACGTGTCTGACACACATACATGGAGAATTGTGAAGAGAGATTTATCTGTGACAAATGATAATTTATATGTATGAGAATGTATATAAGAGAAAATTTAAATGAATGAAGTTTTATTCAATAGGCAAGTTAACTGTTAAAAGAAATTGGCTCTTAAAAATGCAACTGTTGCAGAAATTTGCAGTTTCAAGACTTGTGAAGAAGGTGTGTTCCAATGGGTATCTTGACAGTTCCGGGTTTGGCGTGTATTATTTCTCTCTGATTCTCTTTATTTTTCGATTTTATACATCATTTATATAAAGTTTTCCCCAGAATTCAGGGACCATTTACAAAATGGATGAAAAACAAAGGAGATTTTGTGTGCTATAGAGTTTGCAAAAATTTGCAACATATACATATAAAAAATATCAACTTTTTCAAATGAATCCAAGAAAAGCATGAAAAATTATCAACCTTGCTGAGAAAATGATTCAATAGATTAATTATAGATTAATCTATATTGAAAGAGAATTTATATTACGAGAACATGCTGCACTTTCTAATTTTCAACAATGTGATGAATATTTCAAATACTTGTAATTATAATCCTTTATTCGCGGAAAGCGATTCGAGGTATAATTTAAATTAGTAATGGCAAAAGTTTCAATAAAATTATAAAAATCTATATAATATCGCAAGCATATTTCGTATAAAAAGGGAACTATATATGACATTTCTTCAGAATTACAAGTGCATGTTGGCAAAGTCACGAAAGAATTAAGGCCCAACTGCATACAGGTGTTACACACGAAGTCTTTGGTGTTGCGAAAAATTCACTCACAATTCCGTTACACCTTTGAGCATCATTGTTACATAAACGGCACGTACCCTCTTAATAATTAGCTTCCGTTTCGTAATTATCCATCGCTATAAGGCAATCCATTAGCATCGTCCTGTTTCGGACGATGCATTACATGCGCCTTATATATTTACAATTTTAGAATAGAATAAGAAAATATATCACATAAGACGGAAGCTAGTAAAATATTTTCAATTATATGTACTTCAGATTAGCATTTTATTACATTTTATTTATACTAGCAGACCAACACGCGCGCGATTACATATTTTTTTTTTACAACTTGAAGTCAATCCAAAGCCAAACGGATTTGAAAACTATAATTTATGCGAGATTTTTGCGACATTTCTAGAGAGGAACGTACCATTTTTTTTTTAAGGAATTTCCAGAGATTTCTAAGAATTTTAAACGATTTCAAAGAATTTTAGCGATTTCTAAGGTTTTCATGAAACTTTAAGGAATTTCAAAAGGTTTGTAAGAGTTTTATGGGGATTAAGGAATTTTGAATGTTATGTATTATTTTTAATGGAATTCTAAGGAATTTTAAGATATTTTAAAAGATTTCTAAGTTTTATGGAATTTTATGAGATTTATAATAATTTTAAATGATTTTAAGAGATTTTTCTGATCTTTAAAAGATTTTGTGAGAATTTTTTAAGGATTTCATGGAATTTTATCAGATTTCTAATAGTTTTAAGGAATTTTAGGATATTTCGTGAAATTTTAAAGGAATTTATGCAATTTTAGGAGAATTTTAAGAATTCTTAGCGATTTTAAAGGGGAATCCAAATGTATTGAAATTTTGAGAAATTTTAATAGAATTTTGTAAGAATTTTAAACGATTTCATAGAATTTCAGCGATTTCTAAGGTTTTCATGAAATTTTAAGAAATTTCAAAAGATTTGTAAGATTTTTATGGGGTTTTAAGGAATTTTAAATGTTATCCTGGAATTCCGAGGAATTTTATGAGATTTCTAATAATTTTAAGTGATTTCGAGAGATTTTTCTGATATTTAAATGATTTTGCGAGATTTTAAAGGATTTTATGGAATTTGATGAAATCTTTAAAGATATTAACAAATTCTAAGAGTTGCGAGAAATTTCCAGAAGTTGTTAGAAATTTTGAGAGATTTTCACTAAATTTTAACATGGATTTCAAGAGATTAATGATTTTAACGATTTTGTGAGATTTTAAAGGATTTTATGGAATTTTATTAGATTTCTAACAGTTTTAAGGAATTTTAAGGATATAAACGAATTTTAAATGTTACCGTCAAATTTCAAGAATTTTAAAAAGTTTTGCAGGGAATTTTAAGGAGAGATTTCAAAAGATTTTTACGATTTTTATAAGATTTAGTAGAATTTAAAAGGATTTAAATATAAAGACACATTTTTTAAGGACTTTCAAGAAATTAGTCGATTTTTAAAACATATTGTGAAATTTTTATGGATTTGATGGACTTTTATGAGATTTCTAATAATTTTAAAAGATTTCAAGAGATTTTTCAAATTTTTAAAAAAATTTGTTTGAATTGTTAAGGATTTCATGAAATTTGGCGAGATTTCTAATGATTTACAGGGATTTTTAATTTTAAGGAATTTCAAGACGTTCCTAGGAATTTTTAGAGATTTTCATGAATTTTAACGTGAATTTCAAAAGATTTGTTTTTGCAAATTTTTCTGGAATTTTAAGGAATTTAAAAAGGTTTCTGGTATTTTAAATCTTGTAGAATTTCGAAATTTCGAAAAGTTTCTGATAATCTTTAAGAATTTTAAGTGATTTTAAATTTTATCATGTAATTTCCAGAAATGTTAAGAGAATTCAAGAGATTTTAATGATTTCTAAAAGTCATCGCATGTTTAAGGATTTTATTAAATTTTATAAGATTTCTAATAATTTTAAAGGATTTCAAGAGATTTTTCTGATTTTTAAAATATTTTATAGGATTTAAAGGAATTCAAAACTTGTAACGTAATTTTATTGAGGGATTTCAGAGGATTTTCATGATTTTTTAAAAGGATTTTGTAGAGTTTACAAGAATTACGAAGGTTTTTGTAAAATTTTAAGAGAGTTTTCAAGAGATTTTTCTAGTTTTTAAAATATTATGAAATTTCTAAGGATTTCATGGAGTTTGATAAAATTTCTAATGATTTTAAAAGATGTTAAATGTTAAGACACTTTAAGAGATTTCTAGTAATTTTAAGATATTTCTACAAATTTTAACATGGATTTGAAGAGATTAATGATTTTGAACATTTCTGTGAATTTTTAATGATTTTCAAGAGATTTCTATAGGAATTTAAAGATTTTTTAACGAATTTAAAAAAATTTCTAAGGTTTTCCTAAAACTTTAATTGACGAGGTCAAAGAAAAAGGAGTGCAATAATATTTTCTTCTTTTTTTCCTCAACTTCTGAAATCATTCAAAAGCCAATAGTTTATAATCAGATTTTAGAATAAGACCAAAATTCATAAACCATCTTCTTAGATAGAGATTTATATACAAACGTAGATAAAAATTGAATAAAATCCGAATTCCTAAAGATCGATGCCGAATAGATTAATAAAATGACGAATTTATAAGGCCGAATTAGGTATGAAGCCTTCCTTTCGGAAATCCTGCTTGCTCCTCGATTAGTATGTATATTATATTCATATATATCCAGGAATAGTGAGCAAGAAAGTTATATATTATGTACCCTAAGTAGTAAATGACAATGATAGTCACGTTTGAATCATAAACATTAAACACTTGTCGAAGCTTCGTGTTGAAAAGCGTCCACTTTTCGTGGGGGTACGACGCTCTTGGAATTGGTAAAGAAACGGCTTACGACGAAGGCCCGCGTCGAGGCCTCAAAAAAATGAGGACATTCCATGGAGCGTGGGGAGCAACGAGTATTAAATGAGGATCCGGATTTGGGTACAGTGAGCGGTCCTATCGAGAGAGAAATGGCGCCATTCAAAATTCATCGTACAAACTTACACCTTTTAACATTTAACAGATCATATTGATTGCTTCATTTATTACTCCGAAGAGATCATCATTTACAAAGTGATTTGCATACAAAAAAATTAAAAGGTTTATTAAAAGTGATGCAATTGATATTCTGTTAGCATCACAATAAAATTTTATAATTACATTATTAATTACATTACATTACATTATACAATTGTTTGCAATGCATATAAAGTAAAATTGCGGAGGCTGTGCGTTTTCTTGTATGCATACATGTTTTTCATGAAAAGCGCATAACGCTTGGATAGATAAGTTCATCAAGAAGATTGTCAACTGTAATATGTAGTGGCAACAATTTAACAGTATAAACTTCGCACACTCACTCTCCATCTCGATCGGCCCACTTGGGAAACAGAACAAAACTGACATAGAAGAATGAAGGTGGGAGGATTCGCTCGACTTCTGTTCTCAAATCAAGATGTCGTCTGAACAAGAATGGCAATAAAAAGAGTGAAAGAGGAAAAAGGAGAATGAGAGAATAAATATAGGCACTATCGTCGGGCCCGAAACTAAACTTAACTGTATAATTATTATTACGTGCCCCGCTGAACTCTTGGTTTCGTGTCAGATGGGAAATAGCGCAGGAAGAGACCCTTACCTTCAAACTAAAACGCATTTCGTTCCATGGATTAAACTCGTTCTCAATCTCTTCCTTTAGCTACTTTGTTCCCTAATTTTGCATCAATCTATTCATAATTAATCAAGTACGGCCGAAAAGTGTCCTATTCTAAAAAAGACATGTATTCTAAAAAAGACATGTATTCTAAAAAATACATGTATTATAAAAAAGACATGTAATGCGACACAATACATGAAAATTTAACTGTAATTATAAATTAACTTGTAACATTGTATCGCATTTCTGCATAAGAATTGATCTATTAGAATAAGGACCTTGTTTTTTTCTTTAATTTTAATACGTTTTACTCATTACTTTCTGAGTCAAAGGAACACGCAGCCTCTTATATTTTTATTGCCCTTATAGCATTGTAAAGTTGTACAGAGCGCGCTGCGTGTACGAGCATTGACTAGCATCGTATATATACACTTATACAGCATAGTATAACATAGGTAAGTGTGTTTATAGGTCAGTAGCACAGCCACAATACCAAGCCGCTTGGCAAAATCGTACATTACAGATCATGACGTCCATTGTTCTTGAACTTGTACATACATATACAAGTCCAGGTATACATTAAGCCACCTCACGTACGGAAATACAATCACCATACTTATATTGTTAACGTCTAACATAAATTGCACGTAACTCTTATCACTTATCATGTTACGAGTACCAATGGTCGTAAATAATCGAAGAGAAAAACCCTGGGACTTTTTTTTTCTCTCTTCTGATATGCAGCCCTTTAATTCACATTTTTATATTATATTTTGTATTATATATTATATTCACTGTTAAAAATGTTTGCAAAATTAGTATACTTTTAATGTACATTTTGTGTAGTCATTTGCACATACCGTAAAATAAATTTAATATATTACCATATGTTTTAGAATTAATATAAGGGTATATTAAATTTTGATCGGTTTTTTTAACAGTGTTATATTTTATATTATATTATAAGATAAAATTTATCTGCTTATTTCCAGGTAAAAAAAAATTTCTGGATTTTTCTATGTGATTATAAAAGCATAATGAGATTTTATAACAATTGTATGAAAAATAGTTTGAGGAATGAGGACCTATTGAGGGTTTTATGGAGCTATAAAATACGTGGATTTTGAATTCCAATTTTTAGAGTTTAGTATTTTATAGTGTTTGGTATTAGAGGGCATAAATCTTAAGGGGTCCATAATATAAGCTTTTTTTACCACCATACACATTTTTTACGAGGCAAACTTAAGGAAAAAGTCATGACTTTAAAAAATAACTTTTAAAATACTTCATTGACTTGCATTATTAATATTTTTTTTTTTAAACAAGAACGAACGCACGCATTTACGTTCTTTTTCAATATTATATAATTTATTATATTTTATTTCTCTAGTCGGTTAAAATCTATGGTAAATTTGGTGAAAATCTCTTAAAACTTGCAGAAACTTCTTGAGATTCTTTTAAATTCAATGATAACAATTCAAATTCCATGAAATCCTTAAAAATACCAGAAAAATTTTCAAACTCGTAAATTCTCTGAAATTCACGTTCAAATTCATGAAAATCTCTAAAAATACCTAGAAACTTTTTAAAATTCAATGACAAACTTTAAAATCTCTTAAAATCCAGAAAAATTCTTGAAATTTTACGGTATCATTTGAAATTGTTTTATATCTTTAAAATTCGTTAAAATTATTAGAAATCTGATAAAATTCCATGAAATCCTTTAAAATTCTCATCAAATCTTTTAAAGATCAGAAAAATCTCTTGAAATCAATTAAAATTATTAAAAATCTCATAAAATTCCTTAAAACCCCATAAAACTCTTATATAAGAGTTTGTATGTAAACCTTTTGAAATTCCTTAAAATTTCATGAAAATCTTAGAGATCGCTGAAATTCTTTGAAATCGTTTAAAACTCTTACAGAAACCACTTAAAATTTCTTCCAATTTCAAAAAATTTAGAATCCCTTTTAAAATTGCTAAGAGTTTTTAAGTCTCTTAAAATTGCATAAATTCCTTTAAAATTTCACGAAATATACTAAAATTCCTTAAAACTATTAGAAATCTGAGAAAATTTCATGAAATCCTTTAAAATTCTCACAAAATCATTTAAATGTCGCAAAAATCTCTCGAAATCACTTAAAATTATTAGATATCTCATAAAATTCCATAAAATTTCAGGATAATATTTCAAACTCCTTAAAACCTCAAGTTTTTAAAACCCCTTAAAATTTCACGAAATAATCTAAAATCACATACAATTCGACAAAATCGTTTTAATATCCTAAAAATCTCTTGAATTTCGTAAAAATCACTTAAAAATCGTTAAAATCATTAATCTCTTGAAATCCATGTTAAAATTTAGTGAAAATCTCTCAAAATTACTAACAACTTCTGGAAATTTCTCGCAACTCTTAAAATTTGTTAATATCTTTAAAGATTTCATCAAATTCCATAAAATCCTTTAAAATCTCGCAAAATCATTTAAATATCAGAAAAATCTCTCGAAAAAATTATTAATATCTTGAAATCCATGTTAAAATTAGTGAAAATCTCTAAAAATTTCTAGCAACCTCTGGAAATTTCTCAACTCTTAAAATCTCCTATAAAATCCTTAAAGATTTCATCAAATTCCATGAAGCCCTTAAAAAAAATTACAAATTATTTTATAAATTAGAAATATTTTTTGAAAACCCTTAAAATTTGACAAAAACCTTTTAATTCCTTATTTAAATCTCACAAAAAATACATATGTATTTTAAAAGTCATAAAAGTACCTTGAAGTTCGATTAAAATCTGATCAGTCGTGAAAAATTCTAAAAATTCCCTGAAACTTCTTGAAACTCTTTCAAATTCTGCGATAACTTTTAAAATCCCATTATCTTCCATGAAATCTTTAAAAATTTCATAAAATTTCCTTAAAATTCCAAGAATTTCAATGTTTATCGAATTTAGACTCGTGACAAAATGATTATTACCAAAACCAAATTAAAAAATTTCAAATTCAATTCACATTATTATGAAATGTCGTTAAAAACAACAGGGACTTTTTGTAGATCGATCTCCAGAGACTATAAAAATTTCAAAACTATAATACTGCTAAAAAAATGATTGTTAGATTTACTCAAGAATGTTGATTGCTCATAAAACATAAGTGACGAAAAATGTTAAATTTTATTCTATAAGACAATATGTACTTAATCCCTGGATTGTTTAGCAACTAGTTATAGGTGAGAAAATTACGAAAACGGGATCGAGACCAAATGAAAACATATAAGAAATGCCGTTAAAGAGGCACGATCGTGATCAATCGGGCAGGGCGACTAAGTGCCTAATTCCTCGGTGCTATAGGCAAGTAGGTATGCACCAGAGTCCACAGGGTCTATCGACTTGCACTTTTTATCGATGCTAGCCACAGTTTTGTCGACGATTTTACATAACACTCTTCGTGCTGTGACTGATTGCGCCATTATCGATTCGCTCCTAGAATATTAGGACTCGCAATCTCAACCTGACCAACATCAAACTCTATGAGACATAACAATCATTTTAAGACGAATTTTTAATGACTAATCTTATCTTTAGTGACTTATCTAGGAATTATATCGAATTTTATTACGTTTGATCATTGTTCCATTGCTAAGTATATACATTTCATCAATTTCATAATTTTTTAGTTTAACCAGCAGACTAGCAGATTATTTATTTAATTTCTTACAAATTCACATCATTAAAAAATCAAATGTAGAAAATCTTAAAAAATTTGTGAAATCCTTTTAAATTCCTTAAAATTTTTTGAATTCTCTAAACTTCCTTAAAAATCTCTTAAAATTTCACGAAAAACCGAGCGAAAAACCTTCGAAATCTCTTAAAGTTTGAGAAAATCTTTTTAAATTCCCAGAAACTTCTTGAAATTCTTTAAAATTCTATGATAACAATTAAAATAATACCTTCTTATCCTGTAAATATTAGAAATATCAATAAATGTCATGAAATCCTTAAAGATGCCAATAAAGTCTTTTAAAATTCATTAAAATCTCTTAATTTTCCTAAAATTTCTTGGAAATTCCATGATATTTAAAGTCCCTTAAAATTTTCAGAAAAAAGAAAATTTCAAAATTTTAAAATTTCGAAAATCCTCGAAATACCACAAGACTTAAAATCCCAGAAACTTTTTGAAATTCTTTAAAATTCTATGATAATAATTAAAATACCTTTTTATCCTTTAAAATATAATAAAAATATTAGAAATATCAATAGATTTGATGATTTTTTCCCGGTCGTTTCCAGTCTTTTGCCGGTCAATGATTTTTGAAAAAAAAATTATTTTTTTAACTAGTTTCTCGTTTTTGCACATCTTTTGCTAGTAGAAAAAATAATTCAGAATTTTGAAGTTTTGAAATATAAAATCTTGTAATTCTTTATCTAATTTCAAGAATCTTCATGAGTTTAATCAAATGCATTAAAATAAATTTATTATGCTTCAAAATTTGGTGAAATTTCTTGACATTTCGTAAATTCACTTGACATTTTCTAAAATTACTTAAAAATACTCAAAATCCCATAAAGTTTCATTAAATTTCTTAATATTTCTGAAAATCCACTGAAATTTTGTAAAATCTATTGAATCCATTCAGAACGTCCTTATATCGAATTTTATTACGTTTGATCATTGTTCCATTGCTAAGTATATAAATTTCATCAATTTCATAATTTTTTAGTTTAATATCTCTATGTATAGTGCGTTTTCGGTGATTTAAAAAAAAGTACACATTCCGGTCTTTCCAGTCTTTTCCCGGTTAAAGTTTTTTCCTTCCAACTAATTTATGCCTTTTTTAAATTTGGTTTTTTTGTTATTTTTAAAAAAAACATATAAAAATGTTTAAATCCCTCAATAAAATACCCTCAAAAATGTTTAAATCTTTTAAATCCCATAAAATATTTTTAAAGTTATAAAAATCTCTTGAAATCAATTCAAATTCGTGAAAACTTCTTAAAATACCCAGAAACTTGTTCAAATTACTTAACATTCTACGATAACATTTAAAAATGCTTTAAATCCTTTAAAAATCCATTAAAAGTATCAGAAATCTCGTCAGATTCCATAAAAATTTTTAGAAATTGCATAAAATCTTTTAAAAATCAGAAAACTCTCTTGAAATTTCTTAAAATTATTAGAAATCTCATAAAATCCTTAAAAATGCCAATAAAGTCTTCTAAAAGTCATTAACATCTCTTAATTCTCCTAAAATTTCTTGAAAATTCCATGACATTTAAAGTCCCTTAAAATTTCCAGAAAAAATATAAAATTTCGAAAATCCTCGAAATTCCACGACAAGACTTAAAATCCCTTAAAATCCCAGAAACCTTTCTAAATCTCTTAAAATTTCACGAAAAACAAAGCGAAAAACCTTCAAAATCTCTTAAAGTTTGAGAAAATCTCTTTAAATTCTCAGAAACTTCTTAAAATTCTTTAAAATTCTATGATAATAATTAAAATACATTTTTATCCTTCAAAATATAATCAAAATATCAGAAATATCAATAATTCCATGAAATCTTTAAAAATCATTTAAAAATCAGAACAATCTGTTGAAATTCCTTAAAATTATTACATATGTCATGAAATTTCACAAAATATTTTTAAAATCTCTTGGGATTTCTTAAAATTCCTCGAAGTTTCATGAAAACATCCCTTAAAATTCCTCAGACTTCTTAAAAAACTTTTGAATGACTTGAAGTCAAAGTAATAATCGCTTATTAATTTTCTAATAGATTAAAAAGAAAATAAAGCAGAAAAACGTTGATTTTTCCATAAAATAAAAAAATTCTTGGTTACTAATGAAATTCCCGGATTTTTCCCGGTTTTTCCCGGTCCGCTAGACACCCTGAAAATCTATTAAAAATCAGAAAACTCTCTTGAAATCCCTTAAAATTATTATTAGAAATCTCATAAAATCCTTAAAAATGCCAATAAAGTCTTCTAAAAGTCATTAACATCTCTTAATTCTCCTAAATTTTCTTGGAAATTCCATGACATTTAAAGTTCCTTCAAAATTTCCAGAAAAAATATAAAATTTCGAAAATCCTCGAAATTCCACAACAAGACTTAAAATCCCTTAAAATCCCAGAAACCTTTCTAAATCTCTTAAAATTTCACGAAAAACAAAGCGAAAAACCTTCAAAATCTCTTAAAATTTGAGGAAATCTCTTTAAATTCCCAGAAACTTCTTAAAATTCTTTAAAATTCTATGATAATAATTAAAATACCTTTTTATCCTTTACAATATAATCAAAATATCAATAATTCCATGAAATCCTTAAAAATTTCACAAAATATTTTTAAAATCTCTTGGGTTTTCTTAAAATTCCTCGAAGTTTCATGAAAACATCCCTTAAAATTCCTCAGACTTCTTAAAAAACTTTTGAATGACTTGAAGTCAAAGAAATAATCGCTTATTAATTTTCTAATAGATTAAAAAGAAAATAAAGCAGAAAAACGTTGATTTTTCAATAAACTAAAAAAATTCTTGGTTCTTAATGAAATTCCCGGATTTTTCCCGATTTCCCGGTCCGCTAGACACTCTGCATCAGTTTCATTAGTAATATAATTCTTGTCCGAAAAGACATGTGATTCAGCAATGAATAGTGGCCTATACGAGTTCGTTGCACTGCATTGCAACATTAATTACGCTAGTCTGTTCTGCAAGTGCTCACAAAAATGGGCAATAGGGGACATTCGACACACCGTCGAGCAGATAGTCTCTTACCCAATAAATCCAGGGACAATAACGGATATATCGATTACAAGTCATTATTCGCATTTGCTTTACAGATATAAATAATATTACACCTTTTTGTAATAGATTCTACACTATATATAACAATTATGCAGGACGTAATCAATCATCAGTCATAAGTGATTAAAAAATAATAAAAGTGATTAAAAAAATGATGATATAATAACTAGCTGAAGTTTATTAGCATCTATATCATTCAATGATTAATCTAGATTATTATATATATACTCATATCCTTCAACATCTCATATATTAAAAGAACTATGCTGCGTGCTATTCATTATTTTCTTCGTTTTATGGTAATTTCTAAGAAGGAAATCTTTTTTCACAATTATAAAAATTATATATGTTAAAAATAAATATTCTATAGAGAAATAAAGAGAAATAAATAAATCCAGAGAAATAAAATTGTATATAGATTTTTTGTACAATTCGCTTGAATTGTCTCGTTGGCGTAACGAAACCATTTTCTCACTTGAATCAAAAAGAGAAAATAAAAGTCTTTTGCGCCAGAACTAGGAACATTAGTAGAATTGTTTGAAACATTCGGAGTCCCAGAAGAATTCGCGTTTGAACTCAATATCCAAGAAACCTTGACATCTGTGCTTGACATTTCATGATGATTTTCGTCTTTTAGGAAAAAAGTACTTTTCCTGAAAAATTCAGTAATAAATATTAATAGTAATAGAAATGTCAATAAATTTTTCTTCCTGACATCAATTTATAGTTGCCTTTTTATCATTTTTGAAAAAAAAAATTGAATAAATTTTTTGTTTTAATTAGTTTCTCGTTTTTGCACACCTTTTGCTAGTAGAAAAAATAATTGAGAATTTTTAATTCTTGAAATATAAAATCTTGTAATTCTTTATCTAATTTCAGGAATCATCATGAATTTTATCAAATTCCTTAAAATGACTTTATTATCCTTCAAAATTTGGTAAAACTTCTTGAAATTTCGTAAATTCACTTGATATTTCTTAAAATTACTTAATATCCCATAAAAGATAATAAAATTGAAATTGAATTGAATTTGGATTTTTTATGATTTTTGAAAAAAACATTTAAAAATGTTTAAATCCCTCAATCAAATACCCTGAAAAATTTTTAAATCTTTTAAATATCAGAAAATATTTTAAAAGTCATAAAAATCTCTTGAAATCAGTTCAAATTCGTGAAAACCTTTTAGAATACCCAGAAACTTGTTCGAATTCTTTAACATTCTACGATAACATTTAAAAATCCTTTAAATCCGTTAAAAATCCATTAAAAGTATGAGAAATCTCGTCAGATTCCATAAAATTTTTAGAAATTGCATAAAATCTTTTAAAAATCAAAAAACCTTCTTGAAGTCCCTTAAAATTATTAGAAATCTCATGAAATTTCATAAAATCCTTAAAAATGCCAATAAAGTCTTTTAAAAATCAGTAACATCTCTTAATTCTCCTAAAATTTTTTGAAAATTCCATGATTAAAGTCCCTTAAAATTTTCAGAAAAAAGAAAATTTTAAAATTTCGAAAATCCTTGAAATTCCACAAGACTTAAAATCCCAGAAACCTTTCTAAATCTCTTAAAATTTCACGAAAAACCAAGCAAAGAATCTTCGAAATCTCTTAAAGTTTGAAAAAATCTCTTAAAATTCCCAGAAACTTCTTCAAATTCTTTAAAATTCTGTGACAATAATTAAAATACCTTTTTATCTTTTGAAATATAATAAAAATATTATAAATATCAATAAATTTTTTTCCTGACATCAATTTATAGTAGCATTTTTATCATTTTTGGAAAAAAAAATTGAACAAATTTTTTTTGCACACCTTTTGCCAGTAGAAAAAATAATTGAGAATTTTTAATTCTTGAAATATAAAATCTTGTAATTCTTTATCTAATTTCAGGAATCATCATGAATTTTATCAAATTTCTTAAAATGACTTTATTATCCTTCAAAATTTGGTAAAACTTCTTGAAATTTCGTAAATTCACTTGATATTTCTTAAAATTACTTAATATCCTATAAAAGATCATAAAAAACCTTAGAATTACTTGAAATTCCATAAAATACGGACAAATCTCTTAAATTTATTTAAATAATCCTGTGAAATTTCATGAAATCCCTTAAAATTCCTGAAATCCCATACAATATCTTAAAATCCCTTTATCATCCTTCAAAATCTGGTGAAGTTTCTTAAAATTACTTAAAATTACTCAAAATCTCATAAAGTCTCATTATATCTCTTAAAATTACTCAAAATTCCATAAAATTTAGTTAAATTCTTTAAAATCCAGTATAATCTCACCAAATCCTTTAAAGTTTCTACATTTCTGGAAATAAATTTTTTTTCAAATTACTTAATATCTCATAAAATATCTTAAAGTTGCTTGACATCTGTGCTTGACGTTTCATGATGATTTTCGTCTTTTAGGAAAAAAGTAATTTTCCTGAAAAATTCAGTAATAAATATTAATAGTAATAGAAATGTCAATAAATTTTTCTTCCTCCCATCAATTTATAGTAGCATTTTTATCATTTTTGAAAAAAAAATTGAACAAATTTTTTGTTTTAATTAGTTTCTCGTTTTTGCACACCTTTTGCTAGTAGAAAAAATAATTGAGAATATTTAATTCTTGAAATATAAAATCTTGTAATTCTTTATCTAATTTCAGGAATCTTCATAAATTTTATTATCAAATTCCTTAAAATCCTTCAAAATTTGGTAAAACTTCTTGAAATTTCGTAAATTCACTTGATATTTCTTAAAATTACTTAATATCCTATAAAAGATCATAAAAAACCTTAGAATTACTTGAAATTCCATAAAATATGGACAAATCTCTTAAATTTATTTAAATAATCCTG
>UCOK01000041.1:13775-95799 GCA_900474325.1 Synergus umbraculus | reverse complement strand
TTTTTAGAAATTGCATAAAATCTTTTAAAAATCAAAAAACCTTCTTGAAGTCCCTTAAAATTATTAGAAATCTCATAAAATTTCATAAAATCCTTAAAAATGCCAATAAAGTCTTTTAAAAATCAGTAACATCTCTTAATTCTACTAAAATTTCTTGAAAATTCAATGATTAAAGTCCCTTAAAATTCTCAGAAAAAAGAAAATTTTTAAATTTCGAAAATCCTTGAAATTCCACAAGACTTAAAATCCCAGAAACCTTTCTAAATCTCTTAAAATTTCACGAAAAACCCAGCAAAAAATTTTCGAAATCTCTTAAAGTTTGAGAAAATCTCTTTAAATTCCCAGAAACTTCTTCAAATTCTTTAAAATTCTGTGATAATAATTAAAATACCTTTTTATCTTTTGAAATATAATAAAAATATTATAAATATCAATACATTTTTTTCCTGCCATCAATTTATAGTAGCCTTTTTATCATTTTTGAAAAAAAAAAAAATTGAATAAATTTTTTGTTTTAATTAGTTTCTCGTTTTTGCACACCTTTTGCTAATAGAAAAAATAATTGAGAATTTTTAATTCTTGAAATATAAAATCTTGTAATTCTTTATCTAATTTCAGGAATCATCATGAATTTTATCAAATTCCTTAAAATGACTTTATTATCCTTCAAAATTTGGTAAAACTTCTTGAAATTTCATAAATTCGCTTGATATTTCTTTAAGTTACTTAATATCCCATAAAAGATCATAAAAACCTTAGAATTACTTGAAATTCCATAAAATACGGACAAATCTCTTAAATTTATTTAAATAATCCTGTGAAATTTCATGAAATCCCTTAAATTTCCTGAAATCCCATACAATATCTTAAAATCCCTTTATCATCCTTCAAAATCTGGTGAAGTTTCTTAAAATTACTTAAAATTACTCAAAATCTCATAAAGTCTCATTATATCTTTTAAAATTACTCAAAATTCCATGAAATTTAGTTAAATTCTTAAAAATCCAGTATAATCTCACCAAATCCTTTAAAGTTTCAGCATTTCTGGAAATAAACGTTTTTCAAATTACTTAATATATCATAAAATATCTTAAAGTTGCTTAAAACTACTTACAATCTCCCAAAATAACATTAAATCGCATAAAATTACTTAAAATCCCATGAGATCCCTTGAAATCCCTTAAGTCGTTAAAGTAACTTAATATTCTATTAAACATTGTAAAATCTCTGAAAATTAATTTAAATTCCATGCAATTTCGTAAACTCTTTAAAATTTCATAAAATTCCACGAAATACCATGAAGTCATTTAATATTTCCAAAATTTCAGTAAATTTCGTAAAACCCTTTTAAATTCCTTAACTTTATTCAAAATTTCATGAAATCTTTCAAAATACCTTAAAATTCAATGAAATTTCGTAAAATGTCTAAAAGTTTCTCAAATTACTTAAAATTCCACAATATATAGTCAAATTCCATAAAATTACTTTATAATCGTTTATACAATGTCATATTTTTCCCCAAAAAAATGTGAGATTGGAAAAATTATGAAATTTCAAAAGTATGCAAAATAATTCAAGGATTCTGATTTTTCAACTATAAAAATTAGTAATTCCTAATCTAATTATAGGAATCTTAATAAATTTGTAAAATCCTTTTAAATTCCTTAAAATTATTCAAAGTCTCATTAAATCCTATTAAAACCCTCAAAATATGTATCTAAAAATCGAATGAAATTTTGTGAAATATCCCATCAAATACTTTAAAAGTTTTTAGAATCACTTAAAATTACACAAAATATCGTTAAATCCTCAAAAAATTTCTCGAACATTTTTAAGAGATTTTATGACTTTACCGATATTAAATATTTTATATATTTTTTTTACATGAATAGAGAACTAAAATATGATTTACAACTTAAAATATTATATATTTCGTGGTCCAAGAGAATCTTTGAGGATCACCACAATATTTTTCAAGGTCGTGGTTCCTCGCATTATTCTTTTATCTGATGCCGTGCACTTGTCTGGAGATACAATGGGAGACCGGAATTTTGACGAATTGAGGGTGCAATCCTTCGTGCTTTACCGTATCACATCTTTAACTTCCTGGTTTACTGAAGTCCCGAACCCCCGTTGCGTGGCAACTGTTTACAATTCAATTTTTGGCCACAAACTACGCAAGGTGCTTTACAGCCCCTGTCAGGTAGCTTCAACCTGCGGTGCACCGGAATTTCGTAACCGAATCTAATTGACAATTTAACTCCCAAAGCACAACTGAGAAAACTTGTATTTCAATGTCCTTTGGCCCAAGATGAAATACCACCGTATTCTCTAAAATCCCAGCGTGACATTTTTATTTACCTTTTTTTACCACACCTTTTAAGGGTGTCGGAGCCAAGTTTTAATTTAAAAATTCGATTTCTTCATTTTACTCAACAAATATCAAATTTGGACATTTTTCCCTTTGTAGAATTAATCAATTTTTAACTAGAATTATGCGTACAGAGCGAGAAAATATCTAGTTCAAATATTTTTTAAATAAAATGAAAATATTGATTTTTGAAGTTAGATTTTGAATTCCTCATTTTACGCAAAAAGTATTGAAACTAAATATTTTTTACATAAAACGAAAAATTAAAAAGCTGACTTCAAAATTCAATATTTTCATTTTACTTAAAAAATATTTGAATTAAATATTTTCTCGCTCTATACGCATGCTTATAGTTAAAAATTGATTAATTCTACAGAGGGAAAAAATTCCAAATATAATATTTGTTGAGTAAAATGAAGAAATCGAATTTTTAGATTAGAACTTGGCTCCAAAATCCTTAAGATTTTAACGTCATTTAAAACCTAGTACTTAATATGAAATAGCCTTAATATTTCTTTCTTTAGAGAAGAAAATAAATATATTACGAATTATCTATTTATATTTAAGGAAAAAATACACTTGTATAAAGGATAAATACTATAAAATAGTCAGAATTATGATTATAAATATTTTCTTTCTGGAATTTTTAGATCTTGGAAGAACGATGAAGAAGTTGGTATATACATATAATTAATTTCTCTTGGTTAAAGGAGTTTACAGCCGGCGCAATTAATAAACACGTATGTTCTTTAGGATATGTGTAAGTTTGCACGCGTGTGGCCAGGTAGGAATTTCTCTCGGTTCTAGTAAAATAACTGCTCCCGCAGATCATCATCGTAGTCCTGGTCGTCGTCATTCACTTTCATTTCAAATCGCTGGTGCGTTCTACCTCGGCAACGAGCCACTAATTAATGAATTATTATCGCCAGGGGCCTCAAATAGCTCTTGAATTATTTATAAAAAGAAGCACCAACCGAACCCGTACACTTTCCTACTAACAACTATTTCAATATGATAGCATCTATGGGAAATGCTTAGAAAAATTATATACATTATCATTTGATCATCGTTTAATCAAGAAAGTTCAAAATCTAAAACAAAGTAGCAGATTGACAAGCAGCAAGTATATAATTAAATTGTAATTTCTTTTGACTTTCTTCAATTTTTGTTAAATTAATTGGAATATACTTGAATTGGTTTTAATTAGGTACTTTGATTTTATCAGTTTTGGCTAAAATATATTTTGATTTTACTCCAATTCTTTTGAATTATTTCCAAACGATTTTAATTGTTTTGAATTATAATTTTTTTTAATTATAATCTACAATTTGTTAAAATGTGACTATAATCTCTGTTTAAAGAAGACTCAAGACTTTCAAGACCAGCAAGTCCCATTAGTGGGCGCGTTGAGCTGGTTTACGTGAGCATCTTCACTTTTACCACGAGGCACCAGAAATAAGCGGCTCACCGATTTTCGCGTTTTACCCAGACCTGGAAGTTTCAGGTGGACGAGACGGAGGAACTTCGTTCACTCGTTGTTTTGCTTTCTCTTTCGGGAGTGGCATGCTCTAGTTCACCTCACTAGTTTGAAGGCGTCCAATCGTCCATCCGTCCATCTCTCTATCATTTTTATATCTAATCCTTTACCACTATACTTTGATTCTAGACGATCTACTAAACTTAAAACAAGATGCCGTCGAACACACTTTTAAGTTTTATAATCTGAAAATTAAAATCTGTGTTTTTAGCCAACATCAATAATTTTCGAAGAATGAACACTCAAATATAAAAAAAAATTAACTCCTTTTATTCACCTACTAAAGGTTTCTTTTTAAATGCATAAAGAACTGCTACAATTTAGTGCATATTTTTATTATAATTGTACAACAAGATTTCACTTTAAAAAATATACTCTTTAGATAATATGTGACTGATAGTTCATTGAATTTTTGATATAATTATTCCTAAAATTAGTACATTTTTACAAAGCACTTGCAAAGTCTAAACACTTTTTTTAAAAAACCAGTCTAAATATACTCACAACTTGGAATGTCTAATTCTAAAGATAAATATTGTTCAAAAATTACGAGAAACGATTTTTTCTATTCAAGTAATTCATACTGTAACCTTATTTGTTCACTGATGAAAAATATTAAATATTATAATAAGTACAATATATAAACTTTTATAAATTATCAACAATCATCTAAACTCTAAATGTAAATTTCAATAAAGCTCAGCATTTATTTTGCGCCCTCTGCTTGTGCGAAGAAATGCACAGTAACTAATTTTTTTTTTCATTTTCCCAATAAATATATCCTGTCTTTTGCAATTTTCTTATATGCTACTAATCTGGAATATGGAATGAACATTTGTAAAATGTATAATTGTAAAAATACTACAGTAAACTTGAATATAGCGCGATGTACCGCAAAGTAGTTCAAATTACAACAAGCGTATCCCAATAATTAATGTGCAATAGATAATTCAAAGTACTAGAGTTGAGAAGTTTCATATAAATTAACGTATAAATTAAAAATATTTGCTACTATTTGCTATAATAACCCAATTTAAAATCTTTAAATTTTGTGCATTCAATGAATTGTTGTAAACTGAGAATTATTAGCCTCTTCTTGATAAATATAGTGAAATTCCATATGCAGATTCCTGTTGCTAACCTTCAAGAGTAGTACTTTTTGATTTCCTTTAAAAGAGGAGTCTCAGTCAACTCATTTATCTCTACGAATCTTTTGTTTGCCCTACTAAAGTAGTAAATATCGCCAGTATAAATATCAAACCATAGTGCGTGAATGTGAAGGTCGTGTCTTTCCAATCGTTTTTTCAAAAAACCGTACGATGCCACATTTTGAAGCTGTTGTAATGTGTTGATCTAAAATATTTAATTGTTTTAAAGAACTAATGACTGGGAAGTTCAATTTTCTTTAAATAAAGCTTATAAGACTGATGTCATTGTCAGTTCTAAATGTAAGAAATTAATCAAACACCCTCTCTATGGATTACTGACCTGTGATAATTTGTCCTGTATGGCAAACTTATTTTCCGGATCTATATAAGCTACAAATTTTCTCAAAGGCGTCTCTGCTTGAAACAGGGTTGGCGCTTGAAATCCAGTAATTTCCAGTTGCTGAAATTTTGCTAAACTGCTACTTCCATGAGCACAAAGCCACGCTCTTAAAGGTGATATTCTTCTATTCGTCTGGAAGATAAAGAATCATTCAAATAAGTTATAAAATAAAATAAAATACAATAAAATATAAAAAAAACTATTCAAATTACTTACTTGTGATGCAAATTCTTCATCCTTCAATGCATACAATAAATTCATGGCTTTACAATCGCTATGTCCACAAACTATAACGTGCCTTATATCGTTAACGACACATCCCAGTTCCAAAGCAGCGGGTTCACACATTGTTAATTCATCCGCAAAATGCTGCGAATGTGGAACTATATTTCCGGCGTTTCTCACTAGAAGAAAAAACATCTATTATGAATAATACCTTTACCGTCACCTTGAACGTATTAAGTACTATCGAAATTTTCTGTGTTTAAAGCTAACCTGAATGCTGATGTGACGATGTTAAAAAAAAAATGTTACGTTATCTCACAAAAGTCAAGGCGACGCAAGGATCTTTGAGATGCAAATAATAGAGCCGAAGTCGTACCGACAAACATATCGCCAACGTTTGTTTCCGTAAATCTAGTAGGGATCATCCTAGAGTCCATACAGGTAAAGAACACCGCCTTTGGCTGTGATAAGAAAAAAATAGACATTAGTAATTAAACAACGTAATTTATTTTATTTTATGGCTACAGAGCGAAAAAATGTTACTTTTTATTACTTTTTGCGTAAAAAACCAGTTTGAAATATAATCTTAAAATTAAATTTATTCATCTGATGGGAAAATGATTAAATTATAAATTATTCGCTCCATACCTCAACATAAAACAGCTGTTATCAGAATCAAATATTATTTATGAAGTTGTATTTTTAAATTGACCCTTGCTTGCCACACTGGGGTGGATTACACCCCAGTCTTTTTTTCTCTTAATTTAAAGTATCGGAACGTAAAGGAAATCGCTTTAAATCAATATTTGTCAATAATTCGAGACAAACAAATTGTCAATAAAGCAAAATATCTAAGAGTTAATTTTTTATTGCAGATTTTATGGCTGGGGTGGCCGACATCCCAATTTGGCAAGCGTTTTTTACTCCGCGAAGATGTGACAAGTAATGGTTAAACTTCATTAAATAACTAGTGATTCTTAAAATATTTTATGTGACGTGTAACTAACCTCTGGATGGTCTCGAACTTTTTCAAATTGTTTTACCATTCCTTCTCTGTGACAATTGCGATATTTCATGACTCCTTTCAGTATTCTGTCCATATTTGATTTTGTGTAATTAATATAAATTCTAGATAAATTATAAAAGTTACTAAAACTATTCTAGAACTGCTGGACCTGATGGACTTTAGACAAAGTTTTCCATTTACGCAACGTATTTCCAGGACGTATATTTCAGGACGTATTTCAGCAAACACTCTAAAGTGATTCCAATGTTTACTACCTTATAATCTTATATCAGAGATTAAAACAAATTAGCACAGGAAATTATTTGACTTTTGTTACAAAGAGAGTGTACGTAAATATAAACAATAAAAACTTTAAATTTTAAAGGTATGTGTTAATTATCATATGAGCAATGTATTTAAATTTGCTTGGAAGGTGTAGTAGAATTCTACATTATCAACTTATAATCAAGATCATATGCTGCATATGTATTTGTATATATATGTAGTAAATATGAAACAGCTGATCAGATAAGATAATTTAGAGCAATTTAGAGACAAAAAGTAAGAATAGTTCTTTTTTTATACGACTTACAGAAATAATTTAATGAAAAGAACGAAATAATAAAAAAGTCTTTAGATTCTTCAGGTTTCTGAACTGATCGTTTTCGGTGTGATATTTAACCGAAATTATCTGTATTTTCATCACGGTTTTTCTTTGGAAACAATTTTTTTAGTATTTTTATACTGCTCCGAATTTCTTTATTTTAAAAGAAATCGACAAAAAAATATAATTGGTAAGTTTAGTTACGTTTTCACTTTTTGGAGTCGTTTATAAACTGAACTGAACAGAATATAAACAACTTCTTGTTTATCTTGTAAATTATTATATTATTGGTGTGAAAAATGCACAGAATATAAGTATTGTAATATTAATGATTTTTCTTAAGGGAATAGGATCCAAGTTCTAACTTCAAAATAGAGGCAAATGTCTAAATTAATTCCTTTTTTTATTAAGGTAAGAGGAAAAGATTGAACTTTAAGGTTAGAACTTGAATCCAGTTTCAATTATTACACATATTTATATGCTATAAATTAATCTTAACATATCTTTTCTTCAGGCCGCTAAACTCATGATTTAATCGGAGGATAAATAAATAAATATGGCTCAGCAAGACTACTCGAAAATCCACTATAAAAAATGCAGATATCCTGCCTGCAACCTTACATCTCGAGATGGAGTTCCTGGACTGACTTTTCACGCATTTCCCGTTCGACAATCGGACCGTTGTATAAAATGGCTAGTCAACTGTGGATTAGATGACTGGGTGGAAATGTCTGAAAAAGAACTGAAGCTGCGTTACATTTGCAGTAGGCATTTCTCAGAAGACAATTTTTACGCCACAGGTCGATTAAAGCGAGAAGCCGTTCCGATAATCCTAGGCTTAGACAATTCAAATATGAAGGAAAATAAAAAAGGTAATAAAATGCGCAGGGTAGTTTCAACAGAAGTAGATCTATTAAAAAAACAAATTGAGAAGCTAGAAGCCAAGTTTGAGAAGGAAAGACAAAAGAAATTGGAAATTCGCGCGAAATTATGCGCAACGAGAGTTGCATTGTCTAGACTGAAAACGAAGCTCTTCGAAGGGACCTTCCAAGACATTTATTTAAATAAAGCTTTGGCGAACAAACTTGAAGGTTTTGTGTTGACTTTCATACGTATGCAGTTGTTTCACAAACCATCTACCTGTTATACTACTGACGAGCAACGATTGTGTATGATGATGCACTGCATTTCACCTGCTCTGTACTCCAAAATGCGCGACGATTTTAAGTTTGTTCTTCCAAACGAAATCACCATGGTTCGGTGGTTTAACAAACTTAATATCTCACCGAAAAAGGCGAATTTGTCGGGATCTTTCAACTTCGAGAAGATAGAGCAAATGCTAAAAGATGAACGTGAAAGCAGATTAATTACTGCATCGAAAGAGGAAGACCACCAAGAAAATATGACAGATGCTCGATTAAACCAATTCGTGAATGGAAAGGAATCAGAAGATGTAGAAATGGAGGGTTACGACAAAGAGGAAGATGAAGAGTTGGAGGAAGAGGAATCAGATGAAGAGGTCAAGTATTCAGAAGAACAGATGCAGCGATTAACTGAACAGCATTTACAAGCATTAGAAGACGAAGAAGGGCATATGCAAGCTTTGGAGGAAGAACATCTACAAGAATATCCAGAGGAGTACCTTGAAACTTTGGATGACGAGGGACAGGAAGCAGAGATGATTTATCAGGAGGAAAATGTGTCGGTACCTCTGGAAGGAGAGGCTGATGATTCGGAATATATTTCAGTGGCCTATTACGAAAGGAGAGATGATGGAGCACTGACGCCTATGTCTCATATAGAAGAAAGAGACGAAACTCAAAGGTTATCGGATGTCCTTCATCAGCAGGATGATGAGGTAAATGATGAAGAGTACGGTACAGTGGAAGTAATAGAAGAAATTGATGGCGAATTAGATGTTTCGGAAGTTATAGAAGAATCAGAGGAGTATATCACTAAACAACAAATTTAATTTGTTTATGGAAAACGATGCAAGTGGGTTTTGATTTTGTAATTTGGAAAAGCAGCTTAGATTTTTCTAAGAATGGCTTAGATAATATTTTTTTGGAAAGAGAAAGATATTTTCTAAAATTATTGAAAATACATTCAACCAGGTTCTTAAGCAATTATATTTGAAAATAATTTTTTTATTTTTCATTAAAGATCAAAATAGGAAAATAACATATTATTGTTGATTGAAAATTGAAAATTTCGAATTTTTATCGAAATGACTATATACATTGCATATGATATATATACATATATATAGCGATATGAGTCGAGAATACATATATAATGAATATGGCTGTATCAGGCTGTATAAGAAAATAATCTAGGTAAACTTTGTTTAAAATCGTTTTTTGTTAATATGGATAATATAAATAAAAATTCATATTTGTAATAATTTTTGCCGTTTTCTTATTGTCAACAATTCAAAATTCTCTGTACATATTCGCATTTGCAAAAAACCCGAAGATTCTGAAATTTCTGCAGATATAAGAATATAATTGCAGATAAGTAAAAATGACATTATAAATAAAAAACTTATTTTCTTAAATGTTTAAAATATTACCACAGTCACAGATATGTTTTTTTCTAGAATTATTTTTTTAAAAAATAGCAGTTTATACCTTTTTTTTCAAATTGAAATTATTTATCGACAGGGCCGTATTAGGTTTGTGGGGGCCCCTAAAATTTTCTAGATATAAACAAGGATAAAGTGTAATACATAATATTGTAATATTATCACAATTTATATCGCGATGAATGCCGCTTTTCAAATTGAGAAACATTAGTTTGGCATTAGATTTTATAAGCGTTCTTACTTCATTGATGGGGGCCATGGCCCCTATAATAAAGACGGCCCTGTTTATCGATAAGGCAGGAACCAATGGAACCAGCAGAGAAACGAAACATAAAACACCGTAAACACACATGGTGAATAACAGTGAATAACGAGTTCGTTAATTTAAAGGATTTATTTAAAAAGTAAACTACAAAAGAAAGGTGAGTAGTGTCATAAATTTAAAATACTTTATTTTAATCAATTATGATTACGTTTTTCGTTACTTTCATTACTTATATCCTTTTGCTGCGGCATTTTAAAGTTGTCAAAATCTTCTAGGTTAGATTTGACCAGTGCACGTGTCCAGAGTTTATTTATTATTAGATAGAATGTTTAGAACATTGTAGTGAAATTTGTAATTCATTGCTAAATTTTCATTCATTTACGTGTGTAATAAAATAATCTAGTTTGAAAATACAATATACCTTTATTTCAATTCTTTGAAGAAGTTTGGAATCCTTTAAATATTCGTTTTGAAAGTATATTTCATTCAAATTTAATTAATTATTCTGTTGTAAACATCAATCTTGCTTTTAGATCGCTTTCAATATGAAGCTAAAGAAGGGAAACGTACCATCAAAGAAATCAAAGAAAAGTGAATCTTCAGCATTGTTGAAAAAGAAAAAGAAACTCAGTACAGTTACCATGGATGAATTTCTCGAGCAGGATTTCGAGGACAATGATGAGAGTGAAAATGATGTTTCTGAAAAGCAAATAGGTGAGTTATTTATAAAATTTGTAAGACTAAATTCTAAGCGATTTACGAATTTCAATAAACTTAGTTTATGTAACAAATTATTTACAGATGAATCAGATGTTGAAGCTGAAGGTTCAGACGTTGAAGCTGAAGATTCAGATAGTGGAGACAGCAATCTGGATCCAAAAGAACATAAAAAGTCGTTAAAGAAATTAAAAGATACTGATCCAGACTTTTATTCATTCTTAAAACAAAACGATACTAATCTTCTTGACTTCGACATGTCAGAGGACGGCTCTGATGACGAGGATGATTCAAGACATATCCCAGACGGAAGTCTTGAGGTAAAATATACCGAAAAAAATTAAGCCACATGGCTTTCAAAATATATGATTTTATTTATTACAATTCATTTAATTGCTCTATTTTGTAGGTTGCTAGTGATGAAAGCGACTACGAGCCCGAAGAAGGAGAAGAAAGTTCTGCTGATGGTGCTACAAAAGTTACGCTAAAACTAATAAAATCATGGCAAGATAGCTTACAAAAAGACAAGTACGTTTCTTACATTTTATCTTTGTCCTGTAGAAGTTCATAAATAAAAAGCAACTAAATTCATTCTTTATTCTAGGACTGCAAAAACTATCAAAATAGTCGTTGACGTTTTTCACGCAGCTATAGCAACTCTTACAGATAAAATGGATGAGGAAACAAGTAAAGAACCTTCACTGTACAAAGTCGAAGGCAGTGCAGGTAAATTTGATTTTAAATCCTTTTATCACACAATAAATCTATTTGTTTATTTGACGATATTTTTTTTATGTTGATTAACAAAATTTTTAATTATTTTGATTAATTTCAGTTTTCAATGGAGTAGTTCAAATGTGCGTAATAAATTTGCCTGAAGCGTTCAAAAGATTTTTGAATCTTGGTACTCAGACTCGCTTTGAAGCTCATAAGGCAAAGAAATTCGTTAAAGTAAAAGGCACATTGAAGTCCTACCTCACAGATCTAATCAAGGTATAATTTTTGAAATAAATATAAATATATTATTATTTAAATACGTATTGCTTATCCCTATCATTATTTCTAGCTCTTACGATGTGTGACATCTGAGGATATTATCACCCCACTTCTGAAACATCTTCATCAAATGTTGCCCTACACTCAATGTTATTCTTCCCTCCGAAAACCACTTTTAAGAATATTGTTGAAATTTTGGTCGGCGGGAGAAGAAACCGTCAGAGTAGTGGCTTTCCTCTGCATTCTTCAAATGGCAACAAGTCAAAAAGAATCCGTCCTCGAAACTCTTCTTAAGGTAATAATCAGTTTAACTTAATTAAATCCGAAAGATAAAATTTATATCCTCTAGAAAATTAGAGAATATTTGTCAGTTTATTATAATTCTTTTTCTTTTTTCAGACGATGTATATCAAATATGTGCAAAACTCAAACTTCGTTTCGCCTACACTTTTACCCGGAATCAATTTTATGAGACACTCTTTGACTGAAATTTATCTGTTGGATAGCAATTTTGCCTACAGTCACGCTTTCTTGTTTGTTCGTCAGCTTGCTATTCATTTAAGGAATGCTATGACTTTAAAGAAAAAGGTAAGATTTTTAATAAATAGCAAATAAATTTGAATAAAAAAATTCGGATGAATTGATTAATAAAAAGAAATGTTTATTATAGGAAAACTTCAAAACTGTTTACAACTGGCAGTACATCAATTCTCTCAGATTTTGGGCAGAGTTGATTGCGCATTCGAAACCAGGATCGATGATGAGGCAACTTCTTTATCCACTTGTACAAGTAAGTTTCCTTGTCAATTAATAAGATATATATTTTTTTAATTATTATTTTAATTGAATTCAAATAACATAAATTTCGATTATTTGTTACAGATTATTATTGGTACAATAAAAATGGTTCCAACTTCTCAATATTATCCATTGCGATTCCATTGTGTTAAAATGCTAATTGATATAGCGAATGAAACAGGAACATTTATTCCGACATTGCCTTTCTTACTGGAGGTAAATTATTTTCATATATTATAATGTACATTCTCTGCTTACAAAAAATTAGATTTAATTAAAAGGATATTTTTTAATCTTTTAGGTGTTGAACCACTATGATTTCAATAAGAAGCACAAAGTAGCAGCAATGAAACCAATGTCGTTAATTTGTTTGTTGAGAGTGTCGAAGAGTCAACAGCAAGAGAATACTTTCAAAGACAGTATTCTTGAAACAATTTACGAACTCACTTTGGAAAATGCAGCAAACGAGAGTTACAAAGTATATTTTCCAGATGCTTACATTCCTTGTGTCATTCAGGTAATCATCATTTTAATTAAATCTTGTAAAACATTAAGTTTGAAATATTGAATTTAAAACTAACAATGGAAACTCAATTTGCAGCTGAAAGCCTTCCTGAAGAAATGCAATGTAGCAAATTACTCTCGAAAGATCAAACAACTTCTAGAAAAGATTGAGGAAAACCGAAAATTCATCGAACAGGAACGCAGCAAGGCAACTTTCGATTTCAAGAACTTGAAAGAAATCAAAAACTGGGAAACCAGGATGGAAAGTGAACGAACACCTCTTGTCAAGTTTTACGATTCTTGGAAAAAGGTCTATCACGCACAAAAAATGAAGCTACTCACGCAAAACGATGAGATAGCTGATTATAAATTACCCTCTATAAGAAGGAAAGGAAATAAGAGAGGCGCAGAAAGTGATTACGACAGTGATCTCGACATGCCAGTTGAAGAATTTGAAAGAATACAAAAGAAGAAACAGAAGAAGACTAAGAAAGTTAAGAAGGCAGATTATGTGGAGGAGGATCTTCCCAGAGATAATACTGATATCGTGAAAGATATGAAGATGGATGATTGGGACTGAGATTTTTGACGATGAAAAAAATTTTGTGAGCAACTTAAATCTAATTATGTACAAAATAATAGATCATAATTGTCGTAGAAATTTTGTCTTTTATTTGGAATTTGTTTTTATAAATTTTTATCCAAATCTATCCTTTTCTTTCTTTACAGTAATCCAAAGTTCTGATCCTTTTCTTAAAAACTTTTATTTTTATTCACATTTATCCTTCACGGATAGATATGGATAGAACAGGATACATAGTAAAATTCTGTTTAATTTTCTACCTTTTTTAAAAAAATCTTTTTACTTACAGCAGGATCAGGCAGGATAATCAAATTTTAATTAATTATATACTTGAAACTCCTGACAGATATTCGACCAAGATATGATATTGCATGAGGAAGAGTATGATATAATCCTTTTTTTTTTTCTAAATTCGATCTACAAGGCACCCATGAACGACTGACGACCGATTCTATAAGGTGTCGTTTTCCGGTGATCTATTTTTACCGTGCGCCGACCAAGCAGTCGGGAAGTTGGAAGCATTGCTTAGGCGTGATTACAAAGCCCATCCCGGTGTTATAATTTGTCGACATGTAAAGTGAAAGTCCAGTCCAGGTTTCGTGCATCCGCAAAATCGTGTTTCTTCGTCCCTGAATTCATCTTCAACCTTTCTTCATCGTCATTGGAACTGACTTCCGGTGGAGTTCACAACTCATGCTCATTCGCATATGCAGCGCTTGTATGTATTCGGAAATTTTATAAATATTACTTTAAAACAGTTCTTCCAGCAAAAACCAGAAAAGAAGAAAGTGTTAAAGATCGAAGAGGATTAATACCTCAACTATAAAGTATTTTATAAAATATAATAAACTTTACCTTAGAAAATAGTTCTTGCCTCTAGAATGTTTATAGAAATTGAAATTTGTGGAATTTTTCGTTTTTGTCTTATTCTACGTTTTTGTATCTAATTGAAGAAATTGATGTCTCAGAGTCGATTAACAAAGTACCGGCTGGGCAAAGCTTCTCCCTACCTATATATCTGCGAGGTGCAAGAATATATTTTGCAAGATGTAAATCGCGGTTGGGAAGAAGAAGCCAGTGGTTTATGTTTTCGCTCGTGGCGAGTGTAGATTGTGTGTTGAAAAGCTCGCTGACTTCGACGACTGATTTGGCCGAGTTACGTAAATCTGCTGTTTCAAAAAAAAGAAAGAAATTGAATATAGAATAGAAAAGAGACTCGACAGTCACCTTCCATGATGAGAAAGACGTTCGATAAGTAAACTATTGCTTTGCTTAGATTTTATTATGACTCTGCTATAGCGCAACGTGCATTCAAACCAACCTTCACATTATTTTATGAGGCTTTTTATTTATATCCCCTGCTCTGCCGAGTTCACAGCGATGAGTTCTGCGGCTTTGGCTTTCGAGAATCTCGATAAAGATTCTATGGAGTCGTTCTTTTTGCGTCTTTAAAAAATGTTCCTTATTCACCTTTTAAAATTAAAGATACATTTTCTGCTTTTTATAATATAATCTTAATATTTAGATTCTTTAGAGGTATTTTGGAAAATTGCTTCCTAACACAAATCATTCAGTTTTTTTACAATCCAGGATTCAAATTTAAATATTTTATCTATTTTAATCAATTTTTCTAATCTTCTTTCAAAAATATTTTATTTGCTAAATATTATTTATCTAATATTCATGCGAATTTGTAGGTTTTAGTGAATGTTAAATGCGTATGTATTTGACGCGCTACTTAAGATAAATGTGCTGTTATTTTGAAGTAGAGGTCGCAGCTGCTGAATGACAAGGCCTGCTTAAAATTAAATTTTTGATTGTTTACGTCAATTTTAACTAAATTTAATTAAATGTTAATTGAACTATGTCTCAGATATTCTTGTTAATATTTTATTAATTATTCCTTACAGTTCTTAGGAGATTTCGGATTGATTTTATTTAACTTAGAAATTTTATAAAGTGCATAAGGAGCTTATATCATACATATTATAAATTAATTTTTCTTTTTTTCTGTAGTTTCTCTCTACAGACTTTGACGAATTCAGGAAGTAGTTCTATTTTGCTTAGACAGCAGCTGTTTTCGATTAAAGTGAAGAAAGCTCAAGGACACTATTAGTACCGACCGTGAAAAGAGGAAACGTTTTTAAATACTTTATTATTTGTTATTATATACACAATTTTTAATATAAATTAATTAATACAAAGAAGAAAAACTATTTAAATTCTAATCTCAAGTTTGAAAAACTTTTAGCTTTTCAATTCTAGTTAATGGATTCTTAGTAGAAATAATAAAGAGCTTAAATATTAGAATAATTGTTAGGTATTAGAAACACTGTTAATTAACGTAATTATTCTATGATGTTAGATGTGACAGTAAGAAACAATAAATGAAATAATTTTTTGATTGGAATTAAAGTTATACGTTCTGTGGTCTCGATTCTCTTAGATCTGGCGTCTGTGGGCCGTTGAGACTGACGGTGGTTGCTACGTATTACGTTACAACAGATAAATTTAGCGATTCTTTTACATAGAACCTCGTTGTACCGATGCCAATACCGCATCGTGGAATTAATTGGCCTCTTGGATAGCAACCAATTATTCACAATATTCGATCGAACTTACCTATCCAAATATGCACCTTTTACCACCTCTATCAAAATGACTCAATTTCTTCAAAAGGATTTGACTAAAAGAAATAAAATATCCAATATACTTGCTAGAGAAAATTTTAAACATTCCATAAGTTGTTATAATTAGTTATTATAATTTTGTTGTTTTTAGAACAATCTTCTTTTTCTTACTCAGTAATAAATTTACTTTTGGTTTACAGCCCCAACAATACAAAAAGAAATATCGTAAGCAACTCATCTTACAACTTCACATCGAATGTAAATAAAGATGCAGGTGGAAAGCGCGTGAATTACAAGTCGCAAGAAAGTAGCAGCTTTTTACAAAGAAGTGTTTCTGCAGATAATGTTATAGTGCGCACGAGGGGATTCAAACCCTCAGACAGACACGATCCAGTTAAAAGGAACTTTCTTGAAAATCTTACGTCTAAAATATTGCACTTCGACATGGTAAGCCATTCGTTATTTGGAAATTAAGATAATTAAAATATTATTTATATTGATTTAAGAGTGTTGGAGCCAAGTTCTAATCTAAAAATTCGATTTCTTCATTTTACTCAACGAATATTAGGTTTGGAATTTTTTCCCTTTGTAGAATTAATCAATTTTTAACTAGAATTATGCATACAGAGCGAGAAAATATCTAATTCAAATATTTTTTAAATAAAATGAAAATGTTCAATTTTGAAGTTTGATTTTGATTTACTCGTTTTATGCAAAAATTATCGAAATTAAATATTTTTTCGCTCTGTACGCAGTTTTATATTTGAGAAAAGATTAGTGCTACAGAGCGAAAAAATATTTATCTATAATTTTCGTTGAGTAAAATGGAGAATGCAATTTACAGCTTAAAACTTTGGTCCAAAACCCTTAAAACAAGAATATAATTCAAGGTCCAAAAATATTTTTTATTTGTATGTGTTTAAATTATAGGAGAGCGGAGAGAGGACCCCTATAAATTTGAAAAAATTGCTTACCCCAGCTACTGATGGAAATGAGGTGATGCACGTAAAAAACAGTAAGTGTTTGAATATAAGTTTTCAATAGAATCCCCTGTCACTCATCTTTTACGAAAATTGTTTAACTCATTGAAATATTTTAGTTCTCATCAACCTATTTTAGGCTTGAGGAAAAATGGTTGTCGAATTTTTGTTTCAGAAGGTGAACTTAATTTTAGATCATTCCCGGAAATTCAAGTACATACTCGACTTAAGAAATATATTTATTAGAAAGAGTTTCTCATAATCTATCTAATACTGTTTGCATGCAATGTAGTGTAAGAATAATTTTAGATTCTTAGATAGAAATTGTGGTGGCTTTGATTAATTTGAGTAAATTGAAAGTAGTTTTTGAAAAAAACTACTTTAATACGAATACGAAATTTAATACATAATTAGTAAAGTCGCTTTATGACAATTACAATACTTGTACATATATTTTACATTACATACTTCGTCAAGTATATGTATGATTATTGATTAATAATCAAGTCCCCATTTCGCATTTGTCAATTTTTATATTTCTATTCCACACAGCAAAAACATATTAGTTATCCGTTTGTTTAGTTCAAGAGAATTTATACAATTCTTTAAAAGATTACGAAAAATTACAAAAGTTTTGGCCCAAAGCCAAAAATAGCTTTGTTGAAATAATTTTTATGCTATTTTAAATGTATCTAAAAATTAGCTCAGAGGTCGATGAATTCTAAAAGATTTTAAAACTTCTTTTGGTTCTAAGAATAATTGATTTTCAAACTTTTTGGAATTCATAGAATTCTCTATTATATTTATACTTAATATTGCTTTTGCTCTAAATATGAAGTGACTATACATACTACATAGAATTAGAAAAATATTAATTCTGTGTGGGATTGAAGTTAAGTATTTCGTAATTTAATGATATTAAAGGTTTTTCCAAATCACTAATTCCGTTTATTTTTTATTTATTTTTTTTTTAAAGAAAAAATGTACGCCTCTTCCTACTTCTACGCTCCTACCCATCCAACGGTAGAAGACCAAGTAGAACTAGCTCGAAGGATTTCGAATTCACTGAGTGACGTGAAGAATATGAAAAGTAAAGGACAGTCCATGTATGTTAATCGAAAAAAACGATCAGTCAAGTGGATTCACGACGGCAATGGCAAGTATGATCTTAGGATTTATGAAAAAATGCTTTCAGTAATCAAACATCTATTAAAATTACAAATACATTGGTATTTGTAATTTTCACAGTAATTTTTACAACATTTTATTCTATGAGAAAATGAAAAATTATTTTAAATTTGATGATCCTTAGAGTATTGATTTTAAAATTCATTTTTTATTTTGCAGGAACAGAAGGCGAAGAAGAATCTTCCACTACTATTTATAAGGTATAGAATGAAGTCTATAGATAGCCTTAGATCATATAAATTCTGTAGATGTCTCTATATCATATTTTTTGCAGGATAAAATGCCTTTGAAATGTTTAATGAATCCTTGTGGAAAGGTCCTCGACATCCATGGAATTCAGGCTCTTGGAGAGGAAGTCAATATTGAATCTGTCCCATCACATCCTGAAAAGCTTTTTGATATTGTACATGATCTCAACAGTCAAAGGGGTCGAGGTAAGAAGACAGAAAATTATTTTTCCAAAATTTATAAAAGGGAAAAGGACTTTTGAACTGCATTACGTATTATTTAATCATTTAAAATTATTATTATATTATTATTACAGTCGTACATGTACTTAATACTTTGACTTTAATTTCAGGAGCTGAAATTTTTGCTAAACGCAGAAAAAGGTCAGAGAAATGGGTAGTGGATAAGGATAAACCACAAACCCCAAGCACACCTTCGTTTCCAAAAACGCCTACGTTCCCGACGAAGCAGGTAAATTTGTATTAATTTGTAAATTAACATTTTTTTTTTAATTTGATACTTTTGAATAAGTCAACCTTATACTTTATTTTATTTTTTTTCTCATTAGCCACTGATGGTCCCACAACGAAATTTGCAGAAAAAACAGTCCGAAATATGTTTTACAGGTTCTACTAATTTCATCTTGGGACCGTCAGTAGTTACTATGAAAAAAAATGAAACGTGTTTTGACTTTTTTTTGCAAGATACTTAATCTGATTTTAATTTAATTTTAATTTCCTGTCATTAATTTTTTTAGGAGTTTAACGACAACACGAATTACTCGAATCCATCACCTGTCACGCCACTTACCCCGCTGTCATCCTACGACAACAAGCCTTTCTATAATCCCTTCACTATGGATTTATCAACAGGCAACTCAAATTCATCGACCACAGGTGAGCGAACGACAAAGCATGCACGTGTGTCTAATGTCGTAATATCTATGACAAGGGTTGTTTGTACGTGTAATAATTCTTGAGATCATCCGAAATCCCAGGATCGGATTACTTTGGCGTATTGACAAGAAATAAGCAACTCTCAAAATTACTGAAGAAAAATGAAATATTTTCGATTATATTTTTAATTTATCTAGGATATTAATTTTTTATTTATGCAGAAATATTTCTTCATTTTTCCAGCTTACATAATTGTGTTTTCTTTCTTTTTTTTAAATTAGTTTTCATGTTAAAAATCTTTCAAAGGTATATTTATTAGTTTGTATGATGATCCGGCTATGCATGATTAAATCGTTTGGCAATGCTCTCTGGCATAAGCATTCGTTGTATTTTCGTTACAAAATATTTCCCTCGATGCGACTTACGCTTATACTTGCTTTGAAAATCCGCCAAAAAATGTTTCACGTGTCAACGGTGGACGTTTGGAATTATTGAATTTCGATCATTCTTACATCATTTGTATAATTTTGAACACTAGGGTCATTCTTAAGATATCTACCTACAAAATATTCAAATATTTAGAAATTCTATTTTATGAAGAAAAGATGAGCAAACTCATAACTGTTTTTAACTTACTTCAAAATTGATTAGATTTAACAATAAGAAAAGAAAATTAAATTCGTTACGAACTCTTTGTTTTCTAATGCTAAACTCAAAGTGATATTGAGACGTATACATAGTAAGCTTAGCCCAAATACCATATGTACAACACGGTCATCGTACGAGGGAAGGAGCCAACAGTTCTTAAACCATTTGGTCATTGGCAGTAGCATTCGGCAGTAGTAGAAACACTAATTGACAGCAAGTGATAGAATAGTGCGTGAATTTGTGGTGTTCTTTCAATAATTTGACACTAAATGGGAATCAAAAGTATATCAATAATTTTTTATAGCTACCTATTTTCCCTTTTTCCTCATAAATCGAAAAGAGTCAGAATTATTAGTAAGCTGTAGTATACTGTTTTTCTTGGATGAATCCATTGTCCTTTAATGAATTTATCACTCCACTGCACCCTTTATTAAAAATCTTAATAATAAAAATCAAAACTCAATAAAAAAATTCCAGGATACGCCCAACAAGCTCGAGCCTGTAACACCTTAGAGAACGGGGTGAGCAGGACCACCGAAGTAAAGAAAATCTATCTTCGGGAAGTCGCTGTCGGTACAGACCCGGAACTTCCTCTAGACGATTCTGACCATTTTATGGAAAAATCTAAACGAATGTCTTTTAAGAACGAGGACCGTTCTCGAGCGAGCACTAACGGGCTTCGCAATAATCGCTATAAGTCTGCCTTCACTAACTCTAATCATCATCCCAAGCCTAATTCCAATTCTAATCATCACTCTAGACCTAATTCCAATTCTAATCATCACTCCAGACCTAATTCCAACTCTCATTATAATGGAAACTCTCTCTCCAATGGTCACTCTCATCCTAACGGCCTCTCTCATTCAAACGCTCATTCTCATTCAATTAACGGCCACTCTCATTCAAACGGACACTCCTATTCCAATGGCCAATCTCGTTCAAACTCTAACTCTCGCTCAAATTCTAATTCTCGCTCAAACTCTTACTCTAACTCCATCTCTAAATCTAAATACCACTCCAACTCAAAATATCACTCCAATTCCAATCACACTAAGACTTCAGTAATGGAGACAAATGCTAACTTGATAAGGAACAACTTCAGGAACGGAAATCAGGATCAGAATTCCTCTGATAGTGACGAAACGGATTACACCCCAGTTCCAGTGAAGCAGCTGATCCAGGAGTTCGAAAAGACTTGTAGACCTGTTATGCAATACAAGCAAATCAGTCCCAAGGTCATCCCCATCATCAGACAAAACAAACCTTTGAACAACGATATTTCTCGATTTTTTGAGACGCATACGATCCCGAACAAGTACGAGGTTTGTCGCAGGATACCAGAGAGAAAGGAAGATATTTTTGAAAGGGAGAGCCTTGACTCTTACAGAAGCAACGGATATTTGTCCTCTGAGGATTTGGATGATGAATCACTAGACGATTCTCTTTCTTCTATGAACTATTATCAATTTGAGGACCGGAAAGCAATTTGTGAAAACGGGTTTCAGAGGATGTCCAAGGGAAATAGAACTGCTTCGATGTCCATGATTGATGAGTACTATCGCAAAGAAATGATAGATTCTGACGATCAGGAAGAATCTTTGATTATCAATAGTAATAGCAAGTTTATCGAAATCGAAACGGAAATACCAGCAGAGAAGAAGAATAGAGTTTTAGCCATGGTTGGAACTGAAGATGATATTTTAGACACCATCAAACATCTACGCAACACACCCGTTGTGGACAACCTCGTTTCAGCTGACTGCAATTTTGGCACTGTCTGCTCAAATGCAGAAGATGGCAAGTTAACTTGCATGGCTTTTGGTAGTCGAGACATAGATCATCTGCCTTGCTTTTGCTTTTTTGTGCTTGCCATGCTTGAATTTTTTAGACAATCGGACATAGTAGGTGCATGATTAGAATCTTGACTTCAGGCTTCACAATCTTTTCTCTATTCTCTGAGTTTTCCCTTTTTTTTATCTTTCTTCACTTAAGGGTCACCAAGTGTTAAGCTGTAAATTGCATTCTCCATTTTACTCAACGAAAATTATAGATAAATATTTTTTCTCTCTATAGCACTAATCTTTTCTCAAATATAAAACTGCGTACAGAGCGAAAAAATATTTAATTTCGATAATTTTTGCCTAAAACGAGAAATTCAAAATCTAACTTCAAAAATCAATATTTTCATTTTATTTAAAAAATATTTGAATTAGATATTTTATCGCTCTGTACGCATAATTCAAGTGAACAATTGATTAATTCTACAAAGGGAAAAAATTCCAAACATAATCTTTGTTGAGTCAAATGAAGAAATCGAATTTTTAGATTAGAACTTGTTCTTGAAATTCCAACTCTATTAATTTAATTCCAAAGAATTTATTCCCCTATAAATAAAATCAGCCTATTTCCCCTATTTTTTTGAGAGCATTTTGTGCTGTGAAGTCTGTGACTTAGTATTAAATCATTTTTCAAAGAAAACACATTGAAAAATTATTTGTGATGAATCGTCAAGTTTTTATCAAGTTTTAGGATAATAAAAAAACCTGTATGTTGGTTTGTTCATTAATGCAACCAATTGAGTATTTTCTATATTGATTAAGTGTTTATAATAATTTAAATATTTTACCATTGTTTTCTTGTGTTGCAGGTAGAAAATTATTTGAAAGTAACTACCAGGGTCCGAAGATCTCAAGTTACCAAAATCTAGCCAACTACAATACAGCACCTCGTGGTTGGGATCAGTCTCTCTCGTTCTATCGACCAATTAAATTTGAAAAGCCACCAGAAAAACTTGTATACTCTGATTTTTAGTCTAATGACTCTCCTATGGTCTCGGTATGTTTTCCCATCTCATAATCTGTGTCTGCTACGCTAAAAAATCCTCCTCGCCTGCCAGAGTTTCTTTTACAAAGGTCTGACAATCCTAGTATCTTGAAAGGCAAGTATTTTATTTATGAATTTCGTTCACTTCACTGAATTTAAAGAATTCTATATTATTCAGTTTTAATTTTCAGACCACTCAAAAGAAATTAGTCAAAATACTCCGTGGTGATGAGCCATCAGCATTTTAAGCCAAAACCCGATTTTCATCTTATAGAGATAGATAATCAGCTCGTAGATAATCTCTAAAGTCATCGATGTATCCTTATATACATTTTTACCACTTTCCATTGAGTTTTTGAGTTTCATTTCGCTTATAAAATATAAACATAATGATTAACATCCCCTCTGGATCCATTTCTTTTCTTATTCCTTATTTTTTGCTTCCGTCAGTGTCAATCTTGCATTTTGATTTTTGTTATTCCTGTCTACGTTATATAATGTTAATTCTGAAGAAACAATCGTTGTAAATTACTCGTCACAGATTGTGCTTCAATCATAATTTGAGTCTGATGTATAATGTTCGCGTCTGAAAAATACGATTAATGTTTATTATTGTCAACGTCAAATGATGTAATAAATAATTGAGTCGAAAGCTTGACTTTATAATCATGACACTGTAATTATAATTGTAATGGCCGTATGTACAATAAACGTTTAAGCCAAGTTTAAAGTTTCTTTTCAAGGTATTATGTAAAAAAATTAGGAACTACTCTCGAATAACTATGATAAAATATAATATAGTGAATATAATGTAATATAATATTTAGTAAAAATCATTACTGATTAGATTCATCGAGCCAACTCTAGCAACTCTTTATTAACACAAAAGTTATCCAAATAGAATCTTATCAGACTTTGGCTATGAGTATCTTTTTTATTGTCAGGTTTAAACCATTAAAAACTGCTTATATGTATGTATAAGTATTATGCGTCGACATCCACTAAGTTGTAAGCAATATTCAGTGTGATTTCAGTAGGCTTCGCGATGAAGAGAATAATTTCTTCTCCTTTTGTATGCCTGACGCGAAAAAATGGAAATTACACGCTTTTGGGTACAAATCCATGGCCGAGAAAAATATCACAATTTTTTGCAAGACGAAGTATATGGTTCTTCACAATTCTTTTTTTATTTTCTCTGATTATGCACATTGCGGTTTCAGCGAAAATAAACTATATACCTAACTTGGAACGACAAAAACCAACGACTTGTGGGTACCAGGTAAGGACAAAAAACATCAGCCTGAATCTTCAATAATTTATTCATATTTTATTTTAAAATCCTACACTTTTATAATTTATAGTGATTCCTTATCTGTTTCTTAAAAAAAAACCTTTCGATGAATTTGAGTTTTTCCTTATAACAGCTAATAATAATTTTGGTTGAATCGGATGAAAAAATAAATTAACAAAAATTAAAAATATTTAAAAATAAAAATTTTAATTTCTTTAAAAATCAATTTCAATTTCAGCAGAATTAACTCGAATTTGTTTATTTAAAAAAATGTATAACCTTCTGTTTTAGACACAAGTATTATGGAAAATATAAATATAGATAAAAATATCATAAAATGTTACAACACAGTTTTATTACAGGTGTGTAAACTTTTAAAATTATGTCTTCCAGATAAGAGTTTCACGAGATTGAAATACGTTCAAGTTCACATACGTTCACACGTGGATTTTAAAAATTGAAAAAATATTATTTGTTTCAAATTTTTTTCACAATGTATGTCACATAAACATTCTGTAAGATAAGATACAGAACGATGCTGTTATTTCTTTCTCAATCAGATTTCTTTTCTCAATACCAATTTATTTTACTTTGTAGTCAATCGAATAAAAAATATTTTCATTAATTTACTCTTTGATTAATTAAATATTTCACATTATATTACAGTCATGTCCAAAAATAGATCCAAAAAAACTCAACATACATGTGATAGCACACACTCACGACGATGTTGGCTGGTTGAAAACGGTTGATCAATATTATTATGGAAGTAAGATATAATATATAATCCTTTCTCAAATATAATTATATATCATATCAACAAAATTTTTTTTTAAATATAATTTTTTCAGGTCGGCCAGATATACAGGTGGCAGGGGTTAAGAATATTCTAGACTCTGTGATAGAATCCTTACAACAAAATCCTGAAAGAAGGTATAAATTAATTCTTAAGGGCGTTGGATCCAAATGTCCATTTTACTCAACGAAAATTATAGATAAATATTTTTTCGCTCTGTAGCACTAATCTTTTCTCAAATATAAAACTGTGTACAGAGCGAAAAAATATTTAATTCTGATATTTTTTGCATAAAACGAAAAATTCAAAATCTGACTACAAAATTGAATATTTTCATTTTACTTAAAAAATATTTGATTAAATATTTTCTCGCTCTGTACGTTTACTTCTAGTTAAAAGTTGATTAATTCTACAGAGGGAAAAAATTCCAAATGTATTATTTGTTGAGTAAAATGAATAATTAAATTTTTCGACTAATTTTCAACGTGTATTAAATAAAGTATAGCATTTCCAACAAGACCTTGAGATTCACTTTTGTTTAAAAATTTATGTTTTAAACTGAGGTTACTGACAAAACTTAAGTCATAATAAGTTTATGGTAAAAGATAAAATGCCTAAATTATCTTCAAATTTTGCTCTAAACTTATTTTTGAAGTTTGTTTGTAATCCGAAAATTAAATATTGAGGCAGACTATATTCTTACGGAATATTTTGTAAAAATAAATAGTTCCAAATATTGAGGGTGTTGGAACCAAGTTTTAATATAAAAATTCGATTTCTTCATTTTACTCAACAAATAATATATTTGGAATCTTTTCCCTCTGTAGGATTAATCAATTTTTAAATATAATTATGTGTACAGAGCGAGAAAATATCTAATCAAATATTTTTTAAGTAAAATGAAAATATTGAATTTTTAAGTTAGATCTTGAATTCCTCATTTTATGTAAAAAGTATCGAAATTAAATATTTTTTCGCTCTGTACGCAGTTTTATATTTGAAAAAAGATTAGTGCTACAGAGCCAAAAAATATTTATTCATAATTTTCGTTGAGTAAAATGAAGAATTGTATTTTGAGCTTAACATTTGGGTCCAAGATCCTAAAGTACTGATAATAAAACATTAATTTCCGCAAAACAGGTTTATTTACGTAGAAACTGCATTTTTTTGGAAATGGTGGCAAAAGCAAACTGAGAAAGTGAAGAGGATCGTGAAAGACTTGGTGGATGAAGGAAGATTAGAATTTATTGGTGGAGCATGGAGTATGAATGATGAGGCTGTCACACATTATCAATCCACTATTGATCAGTTCACTTGGGGCCTCAGGTATAGTTTTCATTATTTTAATCAAGAGGAAGAAAATAAAATATTATTTTTTATAAATATATTGTACTTTTCCAGAAAGCTGAATGAAACTTTTGGCAAATGTGGACGGCCTAAAATTGGTTGGCAAATCGACCCCTTTGGTCATTCAAAAGAACAAGCTTGGATGTTCTCTCAAATGGGATACGACGGTTTAATTTTCGGTCGCTTAGATCAAGCAGATAAAGAAACACGGTTTGAGAAAAAAACTGGAGAATTCATTTGGAAGGGCAATCCTAGTTTTGGTAAGAAGAAAGAATTCTAAAGAAAATACAATAATATTGATTTGGGATTTTAGTCTCTTGAGATCTCTAGAAAGCCAGAAAAGAATTAGTGGAATATAATTAGCGATTGTTTATTATATCTATTTTTTTTATTTTTAGGTAAAGATGCCCATTTATTTACATCAATACTTTACGATTTATACACTTCACCATCTGGGTTTTGTTTTGATATAACATGTAAAGACGAGCCACTAATCGACGACCCTGATAGTCCTGATTACAACATTGATGATAAAGTATGTTTTTTTTATTATTAAACTGGATTGAAATTTGCATAGATTTTTCATCAGGAGGATATCTTTATCATTAAGCTAAAATTTTACTAATTTTTTAAGATTATGTCCATAATAAGTAAGGGAAGAACGAATATTTCTACGTACAACAGAATTTTGATAACATTTAAGGGTGTTGGAGCTAAGTTCTAATCTAAAAATTCGATTTCTTCATTTTACTCTACAAATATTAAATTTGCAATTTTCTCTCTCTGTAGAATTAATCAATTTTTAACTAGAATTATGTGCACACAGCGAGAAAATATCTAGTTTAAATATTTTTTAAGTAAAATGAAAATATTGAATTTTGAAGTCAGATTTTGAATTCCTCATTTTATGCAAAAAGTATCGAAACTAAATATTTTTTCGCTCTGTATGCAGTTTTATATTTGAGAAAAGATTAGTGTTACAGAGCGAAAAAATATTAATTTATAATTTTCATTGAGTAAAATGGAGAATGGAATTTTGAGCTTAACACTTTCGTCCAACGCCCTTAAAAAGAAATTGAAAATTAAAAAATTAAATCTCTACAACTGTTCAAATATTTATCGTTATTTTTTCTTTAATTTTGTGCCTATTGCATGATTATTTACAACACAAAAAATGGAATGTTAATAACAGAAATATATCTCCTTGAAACATTTTTAGAGTATCCACAATAATTATTAATAATATTTATGTCAAAGGATATTTGAAATTGCATATAAACACTTTTTTAATTCTCTTTTATTTTATTCATTAGGTTGCAGAGTATTTGGATATGGTGAGAGATCGAAGCATGAGTTACAAAACAAATAATATCATAATGACAATGGGTGGTGATTTTAATTTTCAACATGCTCAACCATACTTTGGAAATCTGGACAAACTAATAAGGTTCTAAATCATAAATTCGGAATAATTCATAACTCATTATTATAAATATTTTGATGAAAAATCACTAGGTGAAAGTTTTGTCAAATCTATAACCACAGGAGAGGATTTTAATTATCAAAAAGCTAATGTGTAATTTGTCTACTTAGAAATACTGATTAGATAAGACCACAGAATGATTTATAAGAACTTGAAAAAATCTTTCTATGCTTTCATTGTCTTAAGGGTGTTGGAGCCAAGTTCCAATCTAAAAACTCTATTTCTTCATTTTACTCAAGAAATATTAAATTTGGGATTTTTTCCCTCTGTAGGATTAATCAATTTTTAAATATAATTATGTGTACAGAGCGAGAAAATATCTAATCAAATATTTTTTAAGTAAAATGAAAATATTGAATTTTGTAGGCAGATTTTGAATTCTTCGTTTTATGCAAAAAATATCAGAATTAAATATTTTTTCGCTCTGTACGCAGTTTTATATTTGAAAAAAGATTAGTGCTACAGAGCCAAAAAATATTTATCCATAATTTTCGTTGAGTAAAATGAAGAATTGAATTTTGAGCTTAACACTTGGGTCCAAAGCCCTTAATATTCCATAAATTTATTATATATCTAAATTAAAATAATTTTTTTTTATTTCTGACATATACTGGTCAATTTTCTTTTTGCTTCCTCATAGGGGCACCTTTGTTTATTTTGGTTTTCATTATTTACTACTGATTACTAATAATTGCCAATTGGACAAAGCAAAATTTCTTTATTGTTTAAAAATTTGTATTTTTAGACATATAAATTCTCGACACGGATCTGAATTTAACGCTATATACTCGACACCATCCTGCTACTTGAAGGCACTAAATAATCTTAATGAAACTTGGACAACAAAGGATGATGACTTTTTCCCTTATGCTAGTGACCCAAATACGTATTGGTCTGGATACTTTACTTCCAGGGCAACACTCAAGTTCTTTGAAAGATTGGGAAACAACTTTTTACAAGTAAATAATATATCTTATGTATTTTAGAAATTATAGATGTAAGCATCTTCTTCAATTTTCTCTATTTTCAGATTGTAAAGCAACTTTCAGTGCTAAATAATCTCTCTTCTGAAAACAATGATCTGGACAAATTTCGAGAAGCTATGGGTGTATTACAACATCACGATGCAGTTACTGGTACTGAAAAACAACATGTTGCTGAAGATTATGCACGAATTTTACACCAAAGTATCAAAGGTGGAGAAGAAATTACTTCCACTGTGATGAGGTACTATAGTATTAAATAATAATTTATTTTCAATTGATAATAATTTAATTGCAATGAATTTTATATATAATAATTATTATTATTACTCTATTACAGTGACTGGTTGAGGAAAAATGGAAATTCCAGCAAGTTATCACCAGATTTCCATTCCTGTCTTTTGCTCAATATCAGTTCCTGTCAACATATAGAAAAGAAGAAAAATTTTGTTGTCACCTTGTACAACCCAACGAGTCAACTTCTTACAACTTATGTTCGTCTTCCTGTTTCTAATACATCATACAGTGTTAAAGATTCTTCAGGTATTTCATATTTTAATTTTACATATTTTTTGAGATTAAGGGTGTTGAAGCCAAGTTCCAATCTAAAAATTCTATTTCTTCATTTTACTCAACAAGTATTTAATTAAAAATTATTTCCTTTTGTAGAATTAATCAACTTTTAACTAGAATCATGCGTACAGAGCGAGAAAATATCTAATTCAAATATTTTTTAAGTAAAATGAAAATATTGAATTTTGGTCAGATTCTTAATTCTTCATTTTATGAAAAAAGTATAGAAATTAAATATTTTTTCGCTCTGTACGCAGTTTTATATTTGAAAAAACATTAGTGCTACAGAACGAAAAAATATTTATCCATACTTTTCTTTGAATAAAATGGAGAATTGAATTTTGAGCTAAACACTTGAGTCCAACGCCCTTGATTATAATTATAATTAAAATTCTACAATAAAATAATTTCTTTGTCTCTATAGAAACTGAAATTGTGACTCAAATTGTACCAGTTCCGGATGCTGTAAAAAATATTCCAGGTCGTACTAGTCAAGCTAGTTTCGAATTAATATTTTCTGCTGAAGGAATACCACCTTTAGGCTTTAAATCTTTCTACATCAGTGAAATTAAATCGAAACCTGTAGCTGCAACAAACTATATTTCTGGAAATGCACCTCCTGAATTAATTAATGATGACGTATGTATAATTTCGTTATTTTCATTTTATCACTTTTTATATATTATATTTAAAATAATTAACGAATCTTATTTTCAGATGTACAATATTTCCGTTGATAAAAATGGCACTATTCATGTAGAATCGAAATTGAAGAAAGAGCTCAGTTTTAAACAATCATTTCGTTATTACGAAGGTGCGCAGCAAGGAACAATAATGTATGGTGGCAAAAATTCTGGTGCCTACATTTTCAGGCCAAAGCAAAATACGAATGCAATGTCCTTTAATTACACAGGAGCTTACAGAATATTTAGGGGTAGGTATTAATTAATAAAAATTAAATATTTTGGGCAAGCAGAGTGAAAGACTCGTCGTTTTATTTTTATTACTACTTTATGAATTTGTTTTAGGTCCTTTGGTAAATGAACTTCATTTAGTTGTTAACGATTGGATTAGTCAAGTTGTGAGAGTTTATAATGGACAGGAACGTATTGAATTCAATTGGCTCGTTGGACCAATTAACATCACGTAAGATTCTACTTTTTTAAAAGTAATTAAGGGTGTTGGAGCCATGTCCCAATCTAAAAACTCTATTTCTTTATTTTACTCAACAAATGTTAAATTTGGAATTTTTTCCCTCGGTAGAATTAATCAACTTTTATCTATAATTATGCGTACAGAGCGATAAAATATCTAATTCAAATATTTTTTAGGTAAAATGAAAATACCGAATTTTGAAGTCAGATTTTGAATTCTTCATTTTATGCAAAAAATAACGAAATCAAATATTTTTTCTCTCTTTACGCAGTTTTGTATTTTAAAAAATATTAGTGCTACAGAGCGAAAAAATATTGATCTACAATTTACGTTGAGTAAAATGGAAAATGGAATTTGGAACTTAACACTTGGGTCCAACGCCCTTAAAAGATTAAAAAATACAATTGAATCAGAAAGAAATTATATTTTACATTAAAAAAAATAATGATTAATTTTAGGGACTTTATTGCTCGAGAAGTAGTAACTAGATACACAACAAACTTGAGATCAGAAAAAGTGTTTTATACAGATAGCAATGGGCGACAGATGATGAAACGAAAGAGAAATTTTAGACCCACTTGGACTCAAAGATTCCAAGAACCAATTGCATCAAATTATTATCCAATTACAACAAAAATGTATCTGAAAGATTTAGAAAATAGAACGAAACTGAGTGTTCTTATTGATAGAGCTGAAGGAGGCTCAAGTCTTAATGATGGTGAATTAGAATTGATGGTAAGAAAAAAAATTCCAATAAAAAATTCAACTAAACCATGAAATAAAATAAGGGAAGTTTTAAAACATAAATTTTTTAATTATAGTTACATAGAAGGCTTCTGGAAGACGATGGCTTTGGAGTGGGAGAAGCTCTTAACGAAGAAGCTTTTGGAGAAGGATTAGTGGTGCAAGGTCAACATTCTGTATTCTTGGGTGATGATACAGAAGAAGCTCTTCTGAAAGAAAAAAATCAAGCTATTTTAATGTCTCTGAAACCGTGGATTTTTATAACTCCCCTTAAAAGTACTTCTTTTGAGGAATGGAAAAATAATTTTAATATGCAGGTCCTTATATGTAATTTATATAACATACTCAATATGTATACTTTGATATTTAACTTGAATATATACTTATTTTTCAGGGCACTAGTCTCAGTAAAGTCTTGCCTCCAAATGTTCATATCTTAACATTAGAACCTTGGAAGGAAGATAGTGTTTTACTGAGATTGGAACATATTTTCGAATTTGGCGAATCTTCAAAATACTCAGTTCCAGTGCAAGTCAATATAAAGGTACCACACTAGAATTTTCAAGAATTTTATTTATTATTTACTATAATATCACCCTTTTATTTTTAGTTAATAATTTAATTCAATTTTTTAAAATAAAAATTTACTTTTCAGAATTTATTCTCAGCCTTTACAATAGTAGCAATTGAAGAAACAAATCTCTCTGGAAATCAATGGCGTAAGGATGTGAAGCGTCTGCAGTGGCAAGCTGGATCTCAAGAGTTTACTAAACCAGAAAAGAATAATGATTTGCCAATCGATCCTAGATTCAGACGAAATGCTGATCCTATAAAAATTGATCCATATAATATAGAACTCAAACCCATGGAAATTAAGACATTTGTTGTGAAAATAGCTTTTCGGAAATTCTGAGATGTTTTTTAAAATGGCAAATTACAAATTCAAATTACTCCGGATAAAAAGTATTTAAACTTTGTACTCACAATAAATAATACCACATATACCTTTAAATACTCAAAAATTTTTAACACAAAATATCCAAATTGTAAAAAAAGTCAACTTCAATATAACATCCATGTAATTTATTCAATGCATTTAAAGCAATTTCAAAAATTAAATTGAAGAATTACATATTATAACATATATTAAACATTATAACATATATTATATATTATAACATAATTATATATTATAACAGTCATATGATAAATTTGTTTCATACTTTCTTGTGTATAAACACAAACTTTTTTCATCATAAAACACTATACCGTGCATTTAGCTAAGATATATACAATAAGAAGTTGCTGCAAAAAGATATAAATCATTTGATGTCTTTCTATTAAAGATTTAATTTAAAAAATAATTTATCGCAAAATTTATAATATAAAGGTACTGGTAGTCTTGAAAGCTCGACAGCAATAATGTATTGAAAATTACGTAAGAAATAAGTAGATTTGGTACTTTGTATAAAACTTACATTTATTGCAGTTACATTTTCTTATTGTGATGACTTGTTGTGATTGTTGTGTAAAATTTGACCCCCCCAGTTTTTGTTAAATGTCCACGTTTTGGGACTCCCTCAACCCGAAAAACATATTTTTACGAATGTGTCTACCTATAGATTTTTAGTTTGTGAGCACGATAACTTTGGAACGAATTGACCGATTTTTTTTTGGAAAATTATTGATACCCTCAACTATGTTTAATCATTTTTCAAATGAGTTTACTATTTCAAACATTAGAATTTCTGCATATAAAATTTATTTACTTGTTGTCAAAAGTTAAATCTATTTCATTATTTCGGCTTACAAAAATAATCCTGAGTGAATCTAGTAAAAAGCAAAAGTTTATTTAATTAATTTACGTATTTTTGACATAAGTTACATTCGGTTTTAATGAAATGTAATGAGATTCTCTTGGTTTGAGAAAATGTTGAGAAATCCCAATTATTTGTAAAATTAAAATTTCGAATCTGAAGTAGAAATCTTAAAATTCAATATCAGATTCAGAATAAATGGGCCAAATTAAATTTTAGAAGATATTTAAATTCAAATAGTAAATTTACATTATTGTATATATCGACTATAAATTATGACATAACATCTGGTATGGATTACTCTATGATAATCATTTCTTACAGATATATCCCTAATCCTTTCAGTTCTGAAGAAAAACGTTTGGACTTGGTTTCATGCTAAATTTTAAAGCTTTCAACGTTCATCTTTCTTAAAAATAGAAATTTCACAATAAATACATGTACTTTGCGGAAAATACTGCTAAGCTTTCAAACCGCCATTTACTAAGCGAAACGATTCTTCGTCAAGTCAAAATGAAATTTAGAGAAATAACGTAAACAATAACAAAAAGCCAGAATGACAAAGACAGATCCTGTCACTGCTTCTTGAAACTTTTGAGGATAGGATATATGTTATCGAAAGCTTCATAAATTTCTTGCCTTACTTTAGCACCTGAAAAATAAATAAAAATCCAGCTATAGTGAAAGAACTTTGATAGTTAAAACTAAATAAAATTAAGGGTGTTGCATTCAAGTTATACGTAATTTCAAAATTTCACCTTCTCATTTTACTTAACAAATTTTTTAAATAGAAAAATATTGTCTAATTTTGAGGTTTGATCTTAGTTCCAAACCCTATAAAGGTAATTAATTCAATACACACCTGTGAGTACGACTTTTCCAGATACGAAAATTAGTAGTACTATACGAGGTTTCACCATTCGGTATATTAATCCAGGGAATAATTCTGGTTCATAGGAGGAGAATTGACCGTGTGTCAAAACTAGTCCTTCTAATCTAATAGGGAACTTTACATCACAGCTGCCAACCATATTTTGTATTTTGAAATCTAAGAATTTTGCCTGTGGATAGAATAAAAAATTAATTCGATATTTTCACGATTTAAATAAACATTTTCTTTAAATATAAAATGAATTCTTACCGGGAAACCCAGTTTTTGAATGATACGAGCATACTTTCTTGCAGCGAGGCGGGAATCTTCTTCACTTTTAGCACCTGTGCACACCATTTTTCCACTACTAAATATTAAAGCTGTAGTTCTTGGTTCTCTTATTCTCATAATCACAGCAGCAAATCGTTTCGGATTGTATTCAGCATTCCTCGCATGGAGAGCTATTTTCTTCAAGTCTAGTTTGCAATTTAAATTAACTGTTGAGACTATGTTCCTAAAAAGAAGTATAATTGTTTTTGTAATTTTTTTTTCAGTTTATAATATTAGGCAATTTTCACGTTTTCTGTCTTCATGCAAGGTAAACTGCCTCTTAATTATAATCAAACTTTACTTACTGCAATTGGGGAAGAATTCCTGGATCTGCTGAAGCAGGTGTCATTGGAGTCATTGGTCCTGGAGTAGACGGACCTATGGATGGCGGGGCAATTTGACTCGTTGGTTGAACGATGGGAGACATCATGTTTTGCTGTAAAAATATTTTTATAATTTTTTAGAAACGTTTTTTGCTTAAATTTATAGATTTAAAATAGATTATTTAAAATTCTGGATAAATTTCAGGGTGGGCACAAGATTCTATTTTTAAATTTCCCTGACAGGAAATTTTTTTTTAAATTAGCGTAATATCTCTTGAAATCTTTTGAAACTCAATTAAATCTTTTTAAAAATACTTGGAAATCACTTGAAAGCTATTGAAATTCCTTGAAATTCTCTAAAACCCTTTAAACTCTTTTCGAATCTCGTAAAATTTCTTAAAACCACTTGAAATCCTTTAAAATATTTTTAAAATCACCTAGCTTAGAGATTTTTTGAAATCCCTAGAAATCTCTTAAAATACTTAAATTCACTTGAAAGCTATTGAAATGACTTGAAATTCTTTAAAATTTCATAAGGAACTTTAAAATACCTTAAAATCTTTTAAATTTCCTAAGATTTCTCAATAATATATTTAAATTTCAGAAAATCCTTCAAATTCTACGAATTTTTCTATTTCTAAAATTCAATGATCTAAAAAAATATAAAAATTTAAAAAATAATAATAATTCCTAGAAACGCTTAAAATGTCTTGAAATATCTTTAAAACCTTAGGCTCCTTGAATTCTTTTTGTAATCATTTAAAACCTAGTGAAATTCCTTGAAATATTTTAAAATCCTTTGAAATACTTTGAAATTATTTAAAGGCTATTGAAATTTCTTGAAAATCTTTAAAAACCCTTTAAAGCTTTTTCGAATCTCTTAAAAATTTCGAAAATATTCAAAATTTTTTTTCGAAATCCCTTGAAATGTTTTGAAAATCATTAAAATTCCTTCAAATCAAAAATAAATTTTGAAATTTTTTTGACATTCCATGAGGAATCTTTAAATTCCTTAAAATCATTTTTAAAATGTCAAAATTTCTAAAAATTCTTACAAGTTTCATAAACTTCTTAGAACTCCAAGAGATACTTTTGAATCCCTTAAAACAAGTAAAAGTCTCTTTAAATTTTATAAAATCTCTTGAAATTCCTTAAAATCTTTTAAAATTTCACAAAATCTTTGAAAAATTAAAAATAAATTTGAAAGTTATTTATATTCTATGAGGAAAATTTAAATTCCTTAAAATCATTTTAAAAATGTCAAAATTTCTTTAAATTCTTACAAGCTTTTTATAATCCTCTACAATTCCACAAAATACTTAAAAATCTCTTAAAGATATTGGAGCCAAGTTCCAACCTACAAACTCTATTTCTTCATTTTACTCAAGAAATATTAAATTTGGAATTTTTTCCCTCTGTAGGATTAATCAAATTTTAACTAGAATTATGTGCACAGAGCGAGAAAATATTTAATTCAAATATTTTCTAAGTAAACTACAAATATTGAATTTTTAAGTTAGATTTTGATTCCTTCGTTTTATGCAAAAAGTATTAAAACCAAATATTTGTTCGTTCTGTACGCAATCTTATATTTGAAGAAAGATTAGTGCTAAAGGGCGAAAAAACATTTATCTACAATTTTCGTTGAGTAAAGTGGAGAAGAGAATTTGAATCTTAACACTTGGATCCAACGCCCTTAAAATACGTAAAAATCTCTTAAAATTTCATTAAACCCTTTCAAATTCCCCGAAATCTTTTAAATGTCATAAAAATCTCTTGTAATTAATACCGGAGTTTGTGGCTGCATGAGACTCTGTGGTGTTGGTGCATAAGTGTGCATAGTTTTTTGAGGCGTTATCATCAGCATTCCGCTTTGCATGTTAGGACTCATGGAATGCAACTGTTGTAACTGATATTGTTGTGAAGGCTGTTGTTGTTGCTGCTGTTGCTGAAGAGCATTGGGCAAAATTTGTTGATCTTCTTCAGGTTGATGGAGAGGTGTGCCTATACTGGGTATGCTAAACCCTGGACTTGGGAGCATTTGATCCATCTTGAGGCTGTCCTAATATTCTTCTTTTATCGAATTTCACTTTCTGCTAACACTTATTTATCCTCGCTGTCAAATTTACACAAAGCTGTAAATATAATAAGACAAATACAGGTTAGTTTACCCGCTAAAATATTTATTGCAAAAACTGTTCTAATTGTGGCTCAGAAATCAAATGTTTTCTTACCGCTAGTTGCTTTGTTAGTCACTTTATCAGTCAATACTCCGCATTGCTTGCTAAGCATTCACAAAAGTTTAAATTGAAATTTTTGTTTACAATTATTCTATCTATCTTCTAAGTTAGTATGTGTACACAACCTCCATCTTTGACATACTGTTCCATAACGCATTATGCACGACGCATAAGGTTCTCAGCCAATCACAGCCCTGCGTTTCCAACGTGGGCCCTGAACTCTACTGCGCATGTGTCGCGCTCGACATCCGATTGGTTACTATTCCCGCGCTATTCAAAATGCTCAAAAATATGATTTTTATTGTTTATTAGAAATAGCGAAAAAAAATGTATTATAAATAATGAATAATTAAATTTATTATAAATAATGACAATTAAATTTATTATAAATAATGAAAATAATTAAATTTATTGTAAATAATGAAAAAAATGCTAAAAGATACAAGAGAGCGCGACACATGCGCAGTGGAGTTTGGAGCCCGCGTTTGGAGCACTTGTTATGTGACATTGGCAGTTTGGCACAGTTTTGGCAGATTGACACTAATTAACCTAAGAACAATGCGGTAAAAGCGGTAAAAGGGTAAATATAACGATATAACCTCAAAACAAGTTTATTATAAACAAATTCCGAAGAAGGATATCTACATAAATCTTAGAAGAACATTAGTAAATAAATATGAAGAATTTGAAAGAATACAGCCGGCTTATTTATATGATAAGCAGATCCATCCACTCTTTACGTTTGACTAGATACGATATTTGTAACTGTCCTGCAAACAAAGATGTATTATTACCTGGAAAATGCAAAGATTTAACTTTCCAATGCAATTTCTTATCGAGATTAAACAACATTAGTAATACGGATCAATCACGAAAATTCTCTCTCAGTTATGGTGCCTATGCAAAGGAGAAAAATCGTGGTGGTAAAAAGAAAGTTGTAGCGAAAGTTGATTTACAAGAAATGAATCAATATTTTGATGTTAACAAGTTAGAATTGCAAATGAAAAATGCAATAGAAGGAATGAAAAATGATTTTATAAAAAATCTCACTATACGCTCATCGACTGGATCTATTGATGACATTTTAGTAACATTTGATGAGAAAGAGTACCGTCTTCAGGAACTGGTGCAAATTGCTCGAAAACCGAATCATGTGATACTTAATGCCTCTGCGTTTCCTCAGGCTCTTCCCCAAATACTTGATGCTATTAGAAAATGTGGCATGAATTTAAATCCTCAGCAGGATGGTACTAAGGTTGCAATACCTATTCCTAAGTGAGTACTAGAGAATTGAATTATTATTATTAGGCCATATTAAATTAATTAAATTGATTAATTTTATTTGATTCTCTTATTTTTTTAGGGTGACGAAGGAGCATAGAGAAAAATTATCCAAAAATGCAAAGGCTCTCTTTGTCAAGTGGCGTGATAATCTCAAAGATATTCAGAACAAACAGCTCAAAAGCTTACAAAATAATTCTAATATTGATGAAGATACCTTGCATAGATTAAAAGCTCAAATAGAAGGACTTTGTCAGATACACGTAAAAGAAGCAGAAAATATTCTTAAAACAAAGCAAACTGAATTATTAGGAAACTAGATGATATTATGCACGAATTATTTAATTAGAGCTCTTGTTTATTGCAAATATTACACAAAGTCATAGCTTATGTATAGATTGTTATTCTACATTTATATCTGTATATAAATATCTGTAAAAATTTACAATAAACAATAATTTCAATAAAATAATCTTATTTATTAATTTTCAGTTTAGAAAATATCTCATCTGTCTCCAAGTGCAGTTATTGGAAATAAAATAAAGGAAATAGGATGGAAAGGAATAAAGTAGAAATTTCTCTCAAATGTAAGAATGATGAATGTTTTTATTATAATAGATTTAACGATATTATATAATAAAAATCTATAAATTCTATGCCACAACCAACGTTCGAAGGTGTACTCTCTACGACCGATCAACAAATTAATTTACAGCTTTCGTTCGGTCAGTAAAAGAGTGGTTGTAAATTACTTGTATATCTACTAATTTTTATCGGCCGTTATGATCTCGGTTACGATTCGTTTTCGTTTTTCCTGCTAATTCAGCAATATGCTTCATTTATGTATAATATATTACAAAATACAATTAGTAAAATTCGATTTAGATCATAATTATTGTCTTATTTTATTACAGGTAAGATAAGGCATTTCGTGAACTGGAATTGACGAAGATTATAAAATACAATTAAACTCTTTAATTTCATTTGGTTCTATAACAATAATTATTATTATTTATAAAAAAAAAACTTTGAAATGAAGATCTTGAAATTTCGTCAATACAGTGCACGATAAAACTTTTCTAACTCAGTGTTATTTCTCTCGAATAAATTCTTTTGCATTCTTGTTGAAAATCCGCTTTCATATAAATGTACAAAATGGCACGTACTATTCTACAAGACACAGTGGATATGTGAATACATATTTGTGCCGCTTAACAATTAGAGCACTGAAAAGAGCGTATAGTTAATTCAAGTAAACTTTCCCTTGCTTAAGCTGTAAGCTACAATATAAAAGAATTTAAGGGGATAACATGCAAGTTTTAAGTTCAAAATTTGAATTCTTTATTTAACTTAACAAATATTATAATTACATTTTTTCGCTCTGCATTGTTACTCATTTCTTAAATATAAATATGTGTACAGAGTGAAAAAGCAGATAATTATAATATTTGTTTAAAAATAAAACGATTTAATTTTGAATCTAGATCTTGAATTCTTCTATTTACATAAAAAGTTCTAAACTTAAATACTTTTTCGCTCTATAAACACATTTTTATTTCAAACAAGATATCTAATTTTAATATTTACTGACTTGAATTGGAATCCAACATCTTTAAGATTGAGGGACATAACTTTTTCTATACTTTAGGTATTTTCTGAAATCTAAAGCGAAAAAATATCTAATAAAAATATTTGATGATTAAATGAAGGGATTTAATTTAGAAAATCATATTTGAATTAACTAAAACACCTCTAGCAGCGATTTTTCAAGTACATTCGTTCCACATAATAGTAGAAATTTCTCTTAAAATTTGTATGTTAATTATTTATATTTACAATTTGTGTCAATTTGAAATTTGTTCGCAAATTTCACTTGAACCGAATTCGATTGGTCCCGTAACTACAATGGAATGACGGTATACTTCTATAAAATTTGTCTTTTTGTGTCACGATTGGAAAGACTTTCTGGCGAAGTTGAGTCATTTGAAATTAAGAATGTTGACTTCAAGTTCTAATCTTAAAACTCATTTGTTCCATTTTTCGCAAAATGGCTTAAAATGATACATTTTCCCATTGTATATATATAAATCTATTTAAAAAATAAATTCTACTACATAGCGAAAAAATGTTTACTTATAAAATTTGTTGTATAAAAAGAAAACATTGATTTTTGAAACTAGAGCTTGAATTTAACATCCTTAAGAAGCACAGACAGTAAATTAAAGGAATTAAACCTTCTTATTACGGTAATTACAATCGTATTTGTTCGCGGACGAAAGTATATATTTTTTTATCACAGTATTCGATTCTCAAAATCGTTTCATATAATAAGTAAGATTTTACAATAATTAGAATATATGGTTCGTTTTGTATAAAAATGCGAATTTGTAAAATAATGATATAATAAAATAAATTGCTATTAACATCTAGTCCTTAATACAAAATGTCTATTACGACTATGTACAAGCCATATTTAAAATGGCACATTATATTTATTTGAACTATATTTTATTTTATCGGGCGAAGGTGGAACGCGAAGTTTTGATTACTTTTGTTCCGACGTCATGTTTTGTTCATTTACATTGCCTACTTTCCCTTTATATAGTCATTTACTCAGAGTGGCGACCTACATGAAAATTGGAAAATCAGAAAATATTCCGAAATTTTCGGAGAGCGGAAAAGCGTATTGAATGTATTTTTTGGCTCGGAATATTTTAATTCTAAGTTGAAGTAGAAAAATCTAATCTTCTTGAATTATTTTTAAAATATCATGTTGGGGACGAATGTTTCAAACCGGTTAGAACGTTAATCTTTTCTCTTGAGTCCTAAGTCGCTACACTTTTTATTCTTCAGACTTGCACTTTTAATCACAAAAAACACGACACTTGTGCATTGCGTCCTATAAGTACTGTAACAAAATTTTATTTTAATGAAGCGATTCGTGATTTTATCATCGATGTCGCTTCCGACTGAGCGTGTTCGGAACTCGATGCCACTCACGAATTGTTCATCTAACATACCTCTTCATTCTCCAATCATACTTCAATAACACAATTTCTCAGAATTCACTGAATTCTAATCATACTGTTGTTTCGTTTTTTCGAAGTGGCTTCAAGGGTTGAAGTTCACGCTGGAGTCGATCAAAATCATTATAATACTCGTGATCGGATTCTTCTTCCGAACTTCTTTGTCTCGTCTGGGTACCAAATGCCCCATTCGTCAAAACCTTTTCGAGATCGGGTGTGGGGATGCCTAGAGTTTGTGGAGTCAAAGGCCCTTCATCTTGAGACATAATGTACTCAGGATTATCCAATGAAGTTTTGCCAGCGATAGTGAGGAAGTCAGGATATTTTCGGTATCCGTTAGTCAATCGCTTTGGCTCTGGTTCTGAAAGAAATAAAAAAGAAATTTATTGTAAAATATGTTCATAAATTCTGCGAGGGTTTAAGTTATCATTAAAGCAGAGTTAATAGTGCATTAGGGTTTGAAATTCAAATTTCGCGAGGTTTCTTTTTATTGAAGGGTGTTGGAGCCAAGTTCTAATCTAAAAATTCAATTTTCTCATTTTACTCAACAAATATTTAATTTGTAATTTTTTCCCTTTGTAGAATTAATCAATTTTTAACTAAAATTATGCGTGCAGAGCGAGAAAATATCTAATTCAAATCTTTTTTAATTAAACTGATAATATTCAATTTTGAAGTTAGATTTTGAATTCTTCGTTTTATGCAAAGAGTATTGAAATTAAATATTTTTTCGCTCTTTATGCAGTCTTATATTTGTCAAAAGATTAGTGCTACAGAGCGAAAAAATATTTATCTATATTTTTCATTGAGTAAAATGGAAAATGGAATTTTGAGCTTAACACTTGGGTCCAACGCCCTTAAAGTATTTAATTTTTAGTATTTACCTGTGGGTTTGGTATCCCCAATGAGATCCATATACTGTGTCGTCGTGGAGGGAAGCTGAGGTGATGGCATCAAGTAGTCATCCTCATCTACAGGTAGATCCAACTTTAGATTACCAACTTGAGCTTGTTGATGACCCGAACTTACTTCTGAGTCGAAGCAGTCATCCGTTACGTCGCAATCTAGAATTAATAGTTGAATACACATTTAATATATATTTATATATATTTAACATAAATTAAGTTCTTAAAAATTATTATTTAGACTTTTGCAGATAAAATAAATATTAAATTGAACACACCTCTTATGCCAACCATTTTCAATGGATCAGAGCAATATCTAGAGATGGAACCATCGGAAATCATTGGACCACAATGACCATTGGCGTGCACATAATGCCCATGTGGATCAGACATTCCTTGCTCATGGGATGTACTTCCATTTCCATAAGCTGCATTATACCTGAGAAGCTCTCTATCCCAATTTTGTTGATTCTGAGGCGTTGGCGAATCAGTCGCTAGTGACATTCCGTTTGGCCAACAAGTCTTCATTGGCGTGTTTGGTGGGGATATAGAAGTACTTGTAGTTAAAATACCAGGTGGTAAAGGTGCTCTTGATTTCGGTTGCAGGTACTCGTCAGCATCCATGAGCGATTCCAAGCCATCCATGCCAGCTGCAAGATTTGGTATCGTATCTTTCTCGTCCTATAAATTCGAAGATAAAAATTAAAAAAACGAATCGAGAAAAGGTATTGTTATTAGGAATATTAGGAATTTTAAACTTACGTGTGACGTGTACGAAGGCAGTCTCATATATTTGTCTCCTTTTATTGCAAGATATCGGCCTGGATCCCTCGACATTTTGGCAAATTCTTCAGCCAATTCTTTGAAGCAGGGCCTGGATTCCGCATCAAGCATCCAGCATTTGACCATGATCATATAAACATCAATTGTGCAAATTGGTGGTTGAGGCAGCCTCTCACCTTTCTCTAGTAACTCTGGAACATTTCTCGCCGTAATATTCTCATACGGTCTTCCACCATAGGTGAGAACTTCCCAAATGGTAACTCCAAAGGCCCAAACATCAGATTTGTGGGTGAAAACTCGATGTTGAATACACTCAAGTGCCAACCACTTGATCGGCATTTTTCCACCTGCTGCTTTGTACTGCTCTTCGTTAATGTCTAATAGCTTGGCTAAACCAAAGTCAGTTATCTTAATGCAGGTACTAGTTTGAACAAGAACATTTCTAGCCGCGAGGTCTCTATGAACGAGTCTTCGCTCTTCCAAGTAAGCCATTCCTTTCGCAATTTGAGTGCACCAATTCAACATCGGTTTCGATCCAATTCTGTCTTTGTTATTTCGCACGAAATCTAGCAGGCACCCGAGAGGCATTAATTGAGTAACAAGCATCATTTGCGAAGTCATACAGACTGCCAGGAGCTGAAGAAGATTCGGATGATCGACAGTCGCCATGATGTAAGCTTCGTCGAGGAACTCTTTCGAGGTATTTACATTGGTGCCTTCATGAAGAACTTTGATAGCAACTGGAATTTTGATATTTTCTCCTTCTGGCACCCAGACACCCTTGTAAACGTTACCAAAAGCACCGTATCCCAGGATTCCACCTTTCCTCATTTCTTCTTCTTTAATAATTCGAAGTTTAGCGAGATTCGGTTTTAATCCAGTTGGTCGCAAAGGCTCGTTATCGTCTAAGCCTGCTAAAGCCATCGTCATCTTAACTGTATTCTCTTTGTTTTTCAAACGCCTACATTTTACGTATATCGTAAATCCTACCACAAACATGGATATCGAAATGATCATGACGGCACCGGCTATTACGTATGGATTGAACTCGTCTTCTTTATAAACAGCTGCAGGCGTTAGAGAGCAAAAGGGTTCGTTGATGGAAGAAGTATCTTCTGGAAATATTTTGTAGTAGTCTGTAGGACACACCTCAGTGCAGTTGAAAGCTGTGGTATTATCTACTGGATCTCCTTCCTATAAAGTAAAATAAAAATTATTATACACTCGTTTTAAGCGAAAATTATTTAAAATTATGACATTTTAAAAAATTATTATGCTACTTACAGCGAAGATTATGAAATTTCGACATCTGTAGCACTCGTTTGCTCCAGGTCCAAAACATTCTCGACATTCTGAGTGACATGGTAAACATAACTGTGTATCTGGTTTCACGTAGTGATCCGATGGACATTCGTCCTCGCATTGTTCACCTTTTTTGTACTTAACGCATTCCTGACACACCTGCTCGTGGATTCCATAATTTGTACATCTTTTGCAACGAGAGTGACACTTTCTACAAACTGCATTTCCAGCGAGGGGTTTCAGAATTCCTTGCTCTTGAGGACTGATCCATTCATGGAAGTAGCCTGTTTCAAGAAAGAATTGTTATTAGTAATCATTATTATTTAGTGCAATAATAATTAAGGGCTTTGGATCCAAGAATTAAGTTCAAAAGTCAATTCTCCATTTTACTTAACGAAAATTGTAGAAAAATATCTTCTCGCTCTGTACCACTCATCTTTTCTCTAATATACAACTGCGTACAGAGCGAAAAAATATTTAATTTCGTTCATCTTTGTCTCAAACGAGGAATTCAAAATCTAACTTCAAAATTCAATATTTTCAGTTTACTTAAAAAATATTTGAATTAGATATTTTCTCGCTCTGTACGCAAAATTATATTTAAAAATTGACTAACTCTACAGAGGGAAAAAATTCCAAATTTAATATTTGTTGAGTAAAATGAAGAAATGGATTTTTTTTTTAAATTCGCATAGGTGATTTTAATTAAAATTGAATTTACCGTCAGGACATGGTTCTTTTTTCAGCAAACACGTTTCAGGTACGTCTCCATGCATAATAGCTTTGTCACAACTGTGACATCCGTTTGGTCCAATTTTATTTTCTGGTCCTTCGCAACCACCTACACAAGTTTCGTGGCAATGTCTACACTGTCCGTTATCATTATACTTTGATAAAGGGCATTCCGGAACACAGAACGGACCATCTCGTACATGTTTACACTTGTCACAGTGTTCAGCATTTGGTCCTGTGCACGTGCCATCACACTCTTCGTGGCAAGGTTTGCAAACTTTAGAATCATCTTGGTAGACACTAAAAAAATAATAATAATTAAGAAATTGCTTTTTCAAAAAAAAAATATTAAAAAACGATAGAATTAGCATAATTTACGAGACATTATCTAAATTTAATTGCTTACCCAGGTATTGTAGTACAGTTTTTAACGCAAGCATTATTGAGTCTAAAGTTTTTGCATGATAGACATTGCTCTGGACCAGCACCCCAGCATCCCTCTGAACACTCTTCATCGCAAACCAAGCCTGCCTTTACTGAAATTAGAAAATAATTTTTTTGTTATAATTATTCATTATATTTATTTTATTTTTTAGTAGTAATTTTTTCACATATTAGAAACTTACTGCATTCTTCTTCATCCTTGTTGTTCTGCATTAGAAGCTCATGTTCTGGAGAATCTTTGAGTTTTTTCCAATTTATACTTTGTGCGTAACAGAGATTTTTGTTCTCCAATATAGCGATCGTCCCCGACGAGATTTTCTTTAAGGATCTGAGATCTATGGAAACCAAGGTAGTTTTCACAATATAAAGTGAGGAGAAATACTCAGTGAGAACTCGTCCACCAATTACTTCTAAATTTCTAAAGTATGGAAGACTTGTGAAGTTTTCATTAGCAGCCTGGATATTCAAGAAACCAGTGATTTCCTTCAAGGTGTTAAAAACTTCTAATTTATCTGGATGCATGGCTGTATATCTGGGTCCAAATTTAAAATCGAGCGATATGTCCTGATAGCCTGAGAAACTTTGATCCAAAATAGTGATCGAGCCTTCAATCGTTGTGCAATCTTTGAAGCTGTCAATATTGCCTGAATGAAGTTTGTCAACACCTTGACAGATTTTTGGACAGGGCCCGTCACAGGGAACGCATTCTCCGTTTAAAGCCTTCTTCTTTGGTGGACAAGATCTAACACAAGCTCCGTTATCTTTTAAAAGATGTTCAGGACATTTTCGTACACAGGTGGCACCGTAGGCATATTTTCCATCTGGATTTGCTTCCCAAGAATAAGTTGTTGGATTATATCTAAAAAATATAATGCAAATGATAAATAAACGTGTAAAGATCATTTATATTTTATTTGTAGATAGAGTTTTGATGTCTATAGATGAAAAAAATATAATTTTCAAAATTACTCACTTTTGCATCGGTGGACATTCTTGTGTGCACAAGCCATCATCAAAGAAGTTCTTGCACGCAAGACAGTCGCTCTGTTTTGGTCCGCGACAACCACCTGCGCAAAATAAATGGCAACATTCTCGTGGATTTGATCCGAAGCATCTACCTTGCCAGCATTGGGGTGAGCAATTCATTTTAGAAAATTTTTGACAATTTTCTGGACCATCTCCCCAGCATCCCTGCTCACAACTTTTGTCGCATTCGGGACATACTCTTTCGGGCGACGTGAAATTATAAATATACTCAAATTTGCCGCCTGGTCCAGTAATTATTTCGTCCCAATTTATCGTTTTCACATGACAAAGATTGTAGTTGTTGTAAACACCGACGCTCCCGTTGAGAATATCTGTAAAGTAGAAAAAAATTAATTAGAAACTGAATTTCCGGTATAGGTTCAATAAATTTTCCCAGTATTGTTTATTTATTTGTATATTCCGTGGAATACAAATATTTTTAAAAAAGGTTTCCACGGTTTCCAAAGACTAAAATTTTTATTTATTGACTGGCAGAAATTTACCTATGCATTTTAGAGATTTCAAAGGATTGCGAAAGGTTTTAAATAATTTTGAGGACTTTTTCAGAATTTCAAGGATTTTTTTTCAAGTTTTGGGATTACCAGAAATATTGAAGGATCTTATGTGATTCCGCGTAATTTTCAGGAATTTTAGAAACTTCACGAAATTTGAAGAGATTTTAAGAGCTTTCAAGAGATTTTACGAGTTTTCAAGAAATTTAAAGAAGATTTAAAAAATTTTAAATAATTTACAAATATTTCATGGGATTTCCTTTTTTACGTCTATATTAGAATCAATTCCTTGAAATTCCTTAAATTCACTTAAAATCTGATGAAATCCCTTAAAATGTCTTGAAATCTTGTAAAACTCTTGAATATCCTTAAATCATTTTAAATACTATTGAAAATCCTTTGAAGTTGCTTAAAATTTCTTGAAATTTCTTAAAATTCTTTGAAGTTCCTTATAGAATTAAGTGAAATTCCTTAAAATATCCTGGAATTCTTTTCTCACTTAAAATCTCTTAAAATCCCAGACAATTCCGGGTAAATTTCTGCTAGTAAATAAATAAAAATAAAAAGTATTCTTTAGAACTCTTTTATTTTAATATTCTTAATCTAATAAATATAAAAAATAACAAATTAAAAAAATAAAAAAAACTTCGTCAGATTAGACATCTGAAACTTCAACCAGGGTGTCTATTGTTTCTTCAAAAAAAAAAATTCCAGAACTTTTCCAGGTTTTCCAGGACAAAAAATAGATTGTTCCAGGTACTTTTTTGATAATTACAATTAACTTTACATCTAAAAATTAATACATATAATTCACAACTTGTATAATTGTTTATATGATAAATTTAAGTTATGAAATTTATATTATTATGATAAATTCGAAGATCATTTTACGAAACGGTAAAGTAAAGGACAAGTCAAAAACCTTTTTTTCTTTAAGAGAATAAAAATTCCAAGATTCCAAGAGCATTATTTAAGGAATTTTCGTTTTATCCAGGTAAAAACTAATTCAAGGTCTTTTCCAGGCTTTCAAGGATTTCCAGGACGGTAGACACCCTGCTTCAACCTAATCTGTTCAGGAATTATTCTTTTATTATTCTCTCCTCTAAATTATTATTCTCCTCTAAAGTTTCCTGTACAGGTTTTTGCAAATTTTCCTGCAGAGGCTTTCTTGTATACAGAAATCACTCTTTCGTTATAAATCCACCCCAAAAGTTTCCCATTCCAGGTTCTCTAAATTTTCCTGTACAAGTTTGTTTTTTTACAAGTTTTCTCTCGACTTACCTCTAAGGGCCGGCATCTCTAAGTTGAACATTTGCGACATTGTAACAAGAAGAGCATTTTCGGTGTTCTGGCTCTGCAGTTTGAATAGATTTCTGCCTCGGATGATCTGCAACCTTGGCAGAACCATCCGGCGGACATCGACATGGCTGATAAGGACATAGCCGGTAACTTCTCGGATATACTGGAGGAAACTGAGGTCGAGGGTTTCGTTCTGGAGCCACGTAATCTCCAAATTTCCGTCGACGTAAGTACAGTTGGTGTACCGGTCTCGAAGATTCCGGTAGTGATGTTGCTTATTGGAAGGCACAGAGAGGCGGCCATTGGTTCCGATGCAAACTGTAACAGAGAATAAAACAATTGATTTAATAATTTTATAAACAAAATATATCTTGATTAAAAAGGAGTCTGATTAAAAAAGGGTCTGTTTTATACGATCAGGTAATTCAGTCAAAGTAACATCTTGGTCCAAAAGTACAATATATATCAGTTCAATAAATTCTACACCATTTTAAGAATGTTGGATCCAAACTATAATAAATTAAATACTTAAAATGAAATAAGGGCAAGGGAGATAAACAGAAAAGAGGGAGCAAGAGAAAAACCGGTGAAGCCCACAACAGATCGTAGAAAGTACGCCTTCGATCTATAGATAGCTTTCTAGGCCTGAAAATATATAGGTGTTCATAAGGTGGGCGAACTACTTCCATAAAGCGTGGAGCTCGCGCCAGGTTTTGCAACCAGTTTTAGGTAGGGTAGGGCCGCAACAATAATATAGCACGAGACTGATATTTGTTCCAAGGAATAAGGAAAGTTGATGAACAACAATAGTTTCCAATTCATAGTCTCAGGACAGACTCAGCTAATAGAGTCTCTAAGACCTCTAAGTACTTATAATGATTATAAATACCTAGCAATAATTCACTATATATAAAAGTAGGACAGCAAGATCGATATGGTGTAATTATTTTGAAATTAACTTTGTCATTGGACTCGTGTTTCTTTTGGGGACACAAAGAACGAATATTGATAGTAATTATTATTTATTATACCACCGACGTGATGTCGCGAGAAAGGGTCATAATTATTAAAAAAGCAAAAAAAAAAAAATAATTAAAATGATCCTGATCAAGGCTTGGTATTTGTACTGGGCAGATGCTTGTTCCTCAGCGAATGCCAAATGGATGCCGATTGTCGATCCATTGCTCGGTACCATTGCCTTGAATATACCTATAGCGACCTGTAGGTACGCCAGGTACGCTTTGCACCCGTGGCGCCAACAACATCAAAGCTTCGATCACAAATCATCCATCTGCGAATTTATATACAAGAAACCATAACTGTCCACAGTGAAATTTCGATTGTTTTAATTAGTTTAATGAAGCTTAAGACTTCCTTTACAAAAAACGAGGTATTAAGTCAAAAAAGTCGAACGTGCAATTTTAATACCGAGGGCAAATGGTAAAGATGACATTTAGTTAGTCATTTTTATAGTAAAAACAAAACGATTAAAATTTTTTGAATATATATTTTGTGGAATTTTAAGTTACTTGAGAAAGTTTTAAGAGATTTTTAAGTTTTAGGAAATTTCATTAGATTTTACGAAATTGCATGAAATTTTAAATAATTTTCAGAGATTTTACGAGATTTCAAAGGATGTTAAGTTATTTTAAGGGGATTTCATAAGATTTCATGAGATTTTAAGTAATTTTATTGTATTTCATGATATTTTGGGAGATTCTAAGTAATTTTAAACGACTCTAAGATATTTTATGATTTAAGTAAGATATTAAGTAATCTTAGACATTTAGTTCCAGAAATTTTAAAGGATAAGGATTTCATAAAATTTAATGGGATTTTAAGTAATTTTGTTAGATTTTATGATATTTTTAAAGGATTTTACGAAATTGCATGAAATTTTAAATAATTTTCAGAGATTTTACGAGATTTCATAGGATATGAAGTTATTTTAACGACTTAGGGGATTTGAAGGGATTTCATAAGGTTTCATGGGATTTTAAGTAATTTTATTGTATTTCATGATATTTTGGGAGATTCTAAGTAATTTTAAACGACATTAAGATATTTTATGATTTAAGTAAGATATTAAGTAATCTTATAGACATTTAGTTCCAGAAATTTGAAAGGATAAGATTATATTGGATTTTCACAAATTTCAAGGAATTTCATAAGATTTAATGGGATTTTAAGTAATTTTGTTGGATTTTATGATATTTTTAAAGGATTTTACGAAATTGCATGAAATTTTAAATAATTTTCAGAGATTTTACGAGATTTCATAGGATATTAAGTTATTTTAAGGATATTTATTTCCAGAAATTTTAAAGGATTTGGTGAGATTATATTGGATTTTCAAGAATTTGAAAGAATTTCACGAAATTCCATGGAATTTTGAGTATTTTTAAGAGATATAACGAGACATCATGGAATTTTGACTAATTTAAAAAAATATCAATTGATTTTGCGAAATTTAAAGGAATTTCATAAGATTTCATAAAATTTTAAGTAGTTTTAAGATTTAGGGCCGATTCCACCAACTGTGATTAAATTTTAATCCTTGATTAACTTAAGTTAATCAATACTTTCGTACAAAATTCAACGATTTAATCAAGGATTAAAATTTAATCACAGTTGGTGGAATCGGCCCTAAATATATAGATCCTTTCCACATTTTTTTTGGCTCTTGAGCGAACATAAGCTTTTATTATAAACAAACGCTTTCAGTTTGTTTTTCAATTTTAAGGGTGTTGAACCAAGTTCTAATCTAAGAATTCGATTTCTTCATTTTACTCAACAAATATTAAATTTGGAATGTTTTCCTTCTGTATAATTAATCATTTTTTAACTAGAATTATGCGTACACAGCGAGAAAATAGCTATTTGAAATATTTTTTAAGAAAAATGAAAATATTGAATTTTTAAGTGAGATTTTGAATTCTTCGCTTTATGGAAAAAGTATCGAAATTAAATATTTTATCTCTCTGTACGCAGACTTATATTTGAATAAAGATTAGCGCTACAGAGCGAAAAAATATTTATCTATAATTTTCGTTGAGTAAAATGAAGAATTGAATTTTGAGCTTAACACTTGGGTCCAACGCCCTGAATATAGTAAAATTGAAAAAGGAAGTAGAAAACTAAAAAAAACTTCTTCAGATTAGACGTCTGAAACTTCCACCTAATATTTTTGCGATTTATTTTCCTATCATATTTTAGTATTACGTTTATGCACGTTATATTTTTGGGACCTATATACATTGGGCCTTATATTTCGACTAGACACTGGGGTCTGGAGTTTCTGTTGAAAATTTCCGATCGTATCTTATTCAAGGCCACTTCGTCGAGAGGTTCGATGCAGGTCATGATTTTTATTCATCTTCAAGGATCTGCTGCACCTACACCCGCCTGAGCAATCGATCACGATTGTGCCCCGATGACCTCGAGTCTCTACGTGAACTTCTTTCAGAAATCATTAATTTGCATCAATTACTTCCAAATATTTCGAAGTTTTTCAAAGTTTATCAACAAAAATTGCAATTTTTGTTGATAAAACATGGTCACAACGTATTTTCAATTAACTGATCCTCTGCAATTCTTAGCGTAGAGCGAGATTGCATGTCCTGAGTCTTCTCATCAGAAGCGTGGTCCAGCCCAGTAGGTATGAGATGCTGGCTATAAGGTTGCTGCTAGGTGAGATCTAAGAGTGCGAGAGCGAAACCGAGAGAGAAAGGATAAGAAATGGTTCAGGTGGAATAGAGACAAAAGAACGAAGGAGAAGAAGAAGAAATAGAAGAAAAATAAAAAGAAGAAAAATGAAAAGAAGAAAAAGAAGAAAAGGGGGAGAGTAATTCCTCCAGGATTCAAGGAGTGAGAGAAGCGAATGCCCTCAGCATCTGGCAGAACAGGAGGAAAGAACAAAGCACATTCCACATAACTTCACTTGTTCCTTGTTCGCTTTGGTTCTTAGCACTTGATTCGATTCCTGATTACTCATTATTTCTCCAGATCAGTCAAGTTCAGTATTCAATAATTCAATAATTCAATAATTCAATTTGATAAATATGTATCAATAAATAAAAGAAGATCCAAGTTCTACAAAAAAGATTTAAATCTTCTTTTATTTTCGCAGAATTGAAGCTAAGTGTCTTCTCATTTCTCTGTTCCATTGAAAGATTTCTCCTGGCTTTCGCACCAAAACTTTTATTACGAAATCACTGTCGTGATTCAAGGCACGAGTTGCATATACGAGTCTGCGAAGTTTATCCCGACACTCCATTGTTCCGTCGAGAAGATCCCCTGTCGAGTCTAAATTATTGTTTCTGCTGCTTCCACCTAGTCTCTCCTCCCTTCTCTCTCTCTCCTCTCGCCACCAAATCTGTGAAGCTGATGGTTATTTCACGCGTTTACGATAGCAGGGCCTTTATTTCGGCGGATATTTAGCCGCAGGCCCGAGAGAGGCTAAACTGCTGGAGAAGTGGAGAACAGGAAAAAGAAAAAAAAAAAAAGAGAGTGAAAGAGAATGAGGATGAGGATGAGAAGAAGGTGGTAGGTATTGATGTTTACGAGCTCAAATAAATGGCGCCGCCGCCTTCAGCGTGCGGTTATTTCGTATTACTTTGGAATTTTTAATGACACCCTAAAGTGCCGCATAAAAATCGACGCCTTCTCTGCTTCTCTATACTCATGGTGGTCGAAATTTTGTTTCATAGAAAATAACATGGACCCCTTTTAAAAATAACTTCTGAAGTCACCTATTTTCATATTTCACGCCTCTAGCACTGAAACCACTTTATCGTCACCATGTCGTAAATTATCGCTTAAGGAAAACATGCCTAATTTCTTAGAAAGATTTTTAAAAATATTAGTTCTGAATTCTTAGTCCTACTTATAAGACTTCAAGGAACCACAGAATTTTTTTACACTCTAAAGGTGTTGATAATTTTGTTATTTTCCCTGGCTAAAACCTATTATATTTGTGTTTCAACCCTGCACTTTAGCCATCGTAAAAAAGCGATACCAACACTTATTTGGCTTCATCAAACCCACGTCCAGGTCTCGCGGCGGGGTATCGTAAATTTGGCAAAACTTGCGGCAATATCTTTGTGGAATCCTTCAGCAATTTTCGGAACCTTAACGCCGTGACTGTCGGGATAATCATACGTTGCCTTGGTTGCCTTACCACCTTACTTTACTCCGAGTACCACTCTTCCACTCTTCAAAATTCTTGGCAATATTGCAAAGGAAAGCTAGCTGCATCGGTAGGATGTAGGATTTTGTAGAGCTTGCGTGTCGACTGCCGACCTTCGGGCCCCCAACTGCCCCCGACTCGCACGACTACCATATACTTTTCGCTGTCCGAACGGCGAACGTTCGTCCAGCCGTTGATTTTTGCTTTTACCATGCAAGACATCGACCTGCTTGCTTGTCGATCAGAACAAAACGAAGACACAGTATGTCTCGAAAGCCTGGAAACCTTGGGACATGCACCAAACAATTTACAATTTTCTCCTATCTTTTGTAAGCAATTGCAGCCAAAGAGGCAACTGAAGACTTAATAAATACAGGAATCTCCATAAGTTTCCTAAAACTCCTTAAAATGTCTTTATTATACCCTTCAAAATTTGGTGAAATTCCTTTGAATGTCGTAAATTCACTTGATGTTCCTTAAAACTACTCAAAGTCCCATAAAATCTGATTAAGGGTCGATTCCACCAACTGTGAGTAAATTTTAATCCTTGATTAACTTAAGTTAATCAATACTTTGCGTACGCAAATCAAGGATTTAATCAAGGATTAAAATTTAATCACAGTTGGTGGAATCGGCCCTTAATCTTTAAAAAAATTCGTGAAATCCACTGAAATTTCTTAAAATCCCTATGAATTCCTTACAAGTTCTTAAGGGCCGATTCCACCAACTGTGATTAAATTTTAATCCTTGATTAATTTAAGGTAATCAATCCTTTGCGTACGAAAATCAAGGATTTAATCAAGGATTGAAATTTAATCACAGTTGGTGGAATTGGACCTTAGAATTATTGGCTACATAATCTACATAAGCCGACATTAATCCTTTTCATCTGTCTTACGTCAAAAAGTCGTGTTTGTCTTCCAATGCATGTTTCACATAATCTTTGAAGTAAACTTTTGAAAAAGGGTAAATAAACTTTGATTTACATGTAGGGGACTTTGGGGAGTTTGAAGGGATTGAGGATTTAGAGGGGGGGGGTGGAGGAGGATTTCAAGAAGTTCAGAGGACTTGAGGGAACATCAAGGAGTTTATAGCATTTTAGGAAATATGTAGGAAAATATTCTTAGAAACCTCTTGAAATTCGTTCAAATTGGTGAAAATATCTAAAAATTCTTAGAAATCTTCAAAAAATTCCTCGAAGTTCTTAAAAATTCTACAATCTTTTTTTAAAATCAGAACAATATCTTGAAATTCCTTAAAATTATTAGAAATCTCATAAAGTGCCATGAAATCCTTAAAAATCCACAAAATCTTTTACAAATCAGAAAAACCTATTGAAATTTTAAAAAATTTGACGATAACTTTGAAAATTCTTTTAAATACTACAAAATCTTTTGGGTCATAAAAATCGTTTAAAATCCTTCAAAATCCATGCAGTATTTTAAAAGTTAAAAAAATCTCTCGAAATTCGTTAAAATTCGTAGAAATTTTTGGAAATTCCTTAAAATTCTATAATATTTAATTTATATCCTTTAAAATTTATTATAATTATTAGAAATCTCATAAAATCTCTCTCTTTTAAAATCATTTAAAAATCGTCAAAATTCCATACGATACGTTAAAATCTCTGAGAATTCCTGGAAAATTTTAAGGAATTGCCAAAAATTTCTATGAATTTTAAGAGATTTCACGAATTTCAAGAGATTTTTTTAACTTTTAAAATACTGTATGGATTATCGTCAAAATTTTATGGATTTCAAGAGGTTTTTCTGATTTTTAAACAATTTTGGGTTTTTTAAGGATTTCATCAAATCTTAAGGGATTTTAAGGCATTTTAAAAGAATTTAAGTTTTATTAAAAAATTGTAAAAATTAAAAGGTTTTTATGGTATTTTATTAGATTTCGAATAATTTTAAAGATTTCGTGGAATTTTTTTAGGATTTCTAAGAATATTTGAAGAGATTTTAACGAGTTTTATAAGATTTTGAAGTTTTTTGTATATTCTTTATAATATCCTTGAAAATTTATTATAATTATTAGAAATCTCATAAAATTCCATGCAATTCTTTAATATTTCACAAAATCTTTTATAAATCATGAAAATCCCTTAAATTCTCTTAAAATCATTTATAAATCGCCAAAATTCCATACGATATGTTAAAATCTCTGAAAATTCCTAAAAACTCCACGAAAAATTTCTAAATTCCTTAAAATCCTAGAAACTGTTTGAAATCTCTTACAAAACCTTCCAAAACCCTTAAAATTCGTTGAAATATCTTAAAATTCCTCCAAATTTTACAGCTTTCAAAATCCATTAAATTCCTTTAAAATTTCACTAAATATTCTAAAATCCTTTAAAACTCTACAAAAATTATTTCAAAATTCTAAAATTCTTTTGAATTCAGTTAAAATTACTTGAAAATCGTCAAAATCCTTTAAAATTCTACGAAATCTTTTTAAAATCCTAAAATTTTTTTGAATTTCGTAAGAACCACTTAAAAATTGTCAAATTCCCTTAAAATCTCTAGAAACCTCTTGAAATTCCTTTCTAAAAAAATGGTTTCTCTCTAAAAATTCCTCAAAAATCTCGCATACATTACTCTCTAAAATTGAATCAGTCAAATTCCACTGATTTTCAGTGACTCTTTTCTCACGATTTTAATTAGTGAAAATTCACTGAGAATCAGTCAGAAGTCACTGAAATTTTCAGTAATCGTCACTAAACTACTAAAAATTGCAGTGACTTTTCACTGATTTCCAGTAGATTATTCACTAATGAAAATCGTGAGAAAAGAGTCACTGAAAATCAGTGGAATTTGACTGGTAACCAGTTAAATTTCACTGATTCAAGTTTAAAAATTTAGAACTATATATAGTTCTAAATCTGATTGGGCTTTGAATGACTTGAACTTGTTAGAAGGAATACAAAATAATTAAGGATAGTTTAGGGAACTTGAGTGGCCTTTAAGGTACTTCAGAACGGACACCTATAACTTCGCGAGTTATGCACCCTTCGGTTCCAACTCTTCACATCCTGGGTGGTACATAAGATCTGGTATCTCTTTAATGTTGTTTCACGAGTCCTCGAGTCTGCGAGTAAATAAAACAAGTAAATAACTAAATACGGGAGCATATATAATGGGGACGTATCATGAGGGGACTTATAGACTACTGGGCCTTCTGTCGACAAACGATGGCTCTATCGATGCCTGCATAAATACAGAAACAAAGGTAGACATCATCTGGTAACTTGCCTTAATTGACCTCTCGGAATATCGACAAGATTCAGAGACGGATTGAGACATTGAATTTCCGAGTGCGCTTTTTTGCGTCGATGAAATATGACCGCTCAATATGCTATGGCAATATTTATGTACTGTTGGCGGGCTGTACAGTCTGCAGTTATATGTACATGACGAGAGGACCAGAAAGACGAGAAAGAATCGGACCAGTACAAAGCCAACGTAGATTACCGACAACTTGAAACCCGTTTTTCAGAGCCTGTGTGGCTTTCGGCATTCTGACGTTTCGAAATTGATTACGTCAACGTTGAGCGAACTTTTTTCGATTTTCTAGACCAAATATTCATCAAGGAAATTTTGAGAGTGCCGGACATTTTTTGGTGACTTGGTATCTGCAAAAATATACAGCCTAAGTTAGTTTTTGAGTAGTGCGGTCCTTCAAAAAGTTAATTATTTGAATTCGCAGTTTTTATTTTTTAAATTATTTTATATTATCTCTCTGGAATTTTTGGGGATCACAACAGGTGCTCTCATATAAGTTTTCGCAGATGAATCGATCGAATTCACTTCCTGTTATAAGCCATGGTCCATTAGTTATATAGGAAAAAAACTTGGACTCTTTGAAAGATTTTGATGAATCATTGTGGAGAGCTGACAGTTTGAAATTGTGTGGCTTATTAAACTCTCTTGAGTCATATAGAACTTTTGGCTTGTTCTCTTTTTATTATTTATCATTTTTCAATTTAGAATATAAAGTTACATAATTCAAATTTTATAAAAGTATAATCAATTCGTTATTAAATTTTTTTTCAAATAATGTGCATAATATTGATGATATTATTAAACTTATTTATTAGCATTTAAATTCTAAAGATTTTGATACACATCTGCTTTCAAGTTTCCCACGAACAGACGATTTTTGCATTTAAAATTTTCAAGAATGGGATATGTAGAGCAGATGTTTTCTAAGAGGCGCGGATCTCTTAACAAAATGGAAATTTCCGTTTTGAGAAGCTAGGCAAAATATGTCAGTTTTCTAATATACAGCAGGTTTAGTGGTGTTGGTCTTCTGAAAGCTATTCATAATAATTGATCGATGGCGGGTTTCAGATGAAAAGATCAAGATTGAACGGTGCATTCTTTGAGTTGAAAAAAAATCAAAATCATTTGAAAATCGAAAAAATTCATTTGCAAAAGTAGCTAAAATCGAGAAATCATGAAAATTATTAACAGAAATTTCATATTTTCTGGCATAGGTACGAATTTACTTTTAAGATTCCAATCTTAAAAGTAAATTCGTCAGATAGACTTGTTTAATGGTGGAGAACGAGAACATCTTATCAATTTAATGGAAACCTTAAGGAGGAACCACTTTGGCTCATAATATATCTCGCGGATGCTCTCAACTCTCAACACTCAGAGAATCTTGAGTGTTATCAAAAAATGAAGACTACTCCCTTAACTAAAAAGGTTCTGGCTCTTAATCCGATAATTTTTTATTTCCTTTGCTTGAATTCTTTCAAACTGGATATATACTTTTAACGATCATATCATGTTTAAGACTCAACAGAATTTTGACAACAGATACTTGTTCTTGTACTTTTTATACTTGTTTGTTTAATATATTTCCGTCTTCAGTGACTTTAGAAGACTTTAAAAGACTTTCGAAAGGGGAAATCTCAATACAGTCGAAAAGTCTTTGATTTGTCTAGTCGAAAATCTTCTGAAATAAAATAAATAAAGTGAACAATATTAACACTTCAATCAAGACGTACCGATGTTCCCAGAATTACTTAAAATTAAAATTCATTATACTATTCTGTTAGATTATAAAAAACAGATAAAGTGTGTAACTACTTATGTTAAACTTAAATCTACAAAAAATCTAAATCTACAAAACACAACGTATCTATAAGAGCTCTTATTGATACGTTGTATTTTGTAGATTTACAAAATACTTTTCAATTTCTCACTTTTTCCTTTGACGAATTCGGAGCCGAGATCAGCTGACACATCGTAGCTTCCAACAATCACAAGAAGAAAAGATATCACGCCAAAGAAGTATATGATCGACGGCACTTGTGGTCCGTGTCGATGGATCAACATGATGAGCGCGCATGCCCTCTAAGAACCCGTGGGTTTTGCCGATCTGTTTTGAAAAACTTTTTCGTTGAAAGCCCTCTCGAAAAGCGAGAATTTTCTGCGTTTGTCGAGTAGGAATAAAGATGATTTTGCTTCTGCCATTGCGAGCTCGTCACCGAATCTGAGACATTTTCAGTGGTAGGCAGTTTTCCCAATTCTGAAACATAAAGAAAGACAAAAATTAGTTCTCATAATCTTTCACCAGATATTGAAAAGTCAAATAATAAGGATAATATTGCAAAATACTGGACTTGGAAATCCAAGGGATTTACGAGGGAGTTCAAGAAATTACAAAATTAATAAAAGATTTATCAGTTCAAGGAAGTAGTTGCCTTTTCCATTGTATCTACAAGCAAGGAAGAGAGACGAATCTCAAAGGGATCAAGACAATGTGGACAGCAGGTGTCGTATTGCCTTTTGTTGGCAGTATATTCGCTCTCTCTTTCTCTCTTTATCTTTCTTCCTCTCTTTATCTTGTTCTTTGTTTTGTGCTCGAGGACTTTTGGCACTTCTGGCGTTCGTGAATTCTTCTCTCTGCCCAGTAAACGAAACAAGATTAAAAGAAATTTACCAGCAATATGCTGAGCCAGTTGTAAAATTCCTGTTCTGGTCTTTCAAGGATTTGCAGTTTTTTTCGCTCGTTTCACTTCGGATTCCAGTACACGAACTAAAAAATGTCCATTAATTCCATATCAAAATATTAGTTCCAAGGTATAAGACTTAAAAATATATCCCAAAATATAAGGCCCTAAATCACCTTGGTTAATGAAATACAGTCAAGAAATAAATGAATTATATTGGTTTCGTATACGAATAAATATTTCAATGCATGTGCATCGAAGTCGACATTTTTGAAAGTTATGATTGATAAGGATGCAAGTTTCTTTGTAGTACACCGCAAGAAACAAAGAATGAAACACCAAAGGGCAAGAATATTAATCCGACAGGCTTTCAGGTAATATATTATATGCACTTTCATATCAAGATTCTTCGAGTTAAATCTTTTGGCAAAATAAAGTTGCGTATTTGTATCCGCATGCATATTGCATATTCATATGATCGATTGTCCGCAGGGTCGATCGGTTCCTCTAAAAATTCGTCGACTGGAACCAAGTGCTCGACTAGGATTGAACCGGTTAGTTGGTTACCTGCATTCCGTTCCGGATGACGAGATTAACATTTTACGATTGAGTTAAAAGTCAGTTACGTCACCTTTGCGTTATTAATTTTAAATTAAAATCACGAGACCAGAAAAACAAATCGATTTCCACTATTTCTTGCTGGTATTGCATTACCGCAAGATTAATAAAACAAAATAATTATCTAAGTTCGTCAAGGACTCCCTCCGAAGTCTCCAAAATCCTTTAAAGTCCCATTGAGGAGTTTTCTTGGATTTCGGGAGAGTTTCATTATATAAACTTTCCTGAAGTTGCTAAAAGTCTCTAAAAGTCAGTTAAAGTCTTCTACTTCGTAGAAGTCCTTCAGGAGACTTCTTTCTCATTGTTTCACAAAGTTCTTATTATTCTTGCCCTGGAATAAAACATGTATGAATTCACGGCAAATTATATCATGAAATCAGAAAGCAAAATGAGAGTCCGTGATTGGAGACTCGGAGGAAGTTCTCCTTCGGCAAGAAACGTGGAATTTCCTTCGAGGTTTCGAGCAGAGGGCCTCGAGGATCTCAGCGGAGGCTCTCTCGAGTGCCATGGATGCCGAGAGAGGCTTCGCAAAATAATAAAAAAGGAAAAGATCTGGCCGTACGACGACATCGGTTGTATTTATCGACACGGTTCTGCAGCAGCCACATCTCCTCTCTCCTTTTTCCCTTTTCCTTCTTGCCCCTTTGCCTTTTTCTCTTCCACCAATTTTTGTCTTCTTACTCTCTTTCTGATCCTCCTTCGCCTTCTCACGAGTCCTCCATGTAGTTAAAGCGGCATCTTTTGAGGGTGGACCCCAGGCAAAAAGTTCCAGACACGGCGGTCCTCCGTGTTAACTGCACTCTTTATGCATTCATATCCTTGTTCGAGCAACAACCTGCTGATTGTTTCCTTAAAACGCGACAACACAGAACCCGTGTCGCTCGGTTTTTCGATTACCCTCGATTTTTTTCTATTGTCTGTGTATTTCTGGGTGTTTTGAAGCCTTTTCAATCTTCCTTTTTACATTCTCATTTTTGAATCTCATACTGTAGTGCTGAGTACTCGAATACTACTGGCATTCAACTATCATTAGGTATTTTGACAGTACTTGGCCATTTATACTATTCCCACCTGGAACGCAAATGATAATGATTATGTTTGCAAAAGCGAGAGGACAAGAATATAAATACAAAAGAAGATGAAGAATCAGAGCCAGCTCAGTTGGCTAACGGCATAAGGGACGTGATGGTGGTTTTGATGAGCCCGTCTCAAGACTGTATTGAGGTTCTACTCTACCAATTCCCAATCCCAATCTGGAGTACGGTTTCTCCTTCTCCTGGTGTCTCGTCTCTTTGAAAGGAAAAGGTTTGATTTAGAGCACCGCAAAATCGTCGTGGTCAGCATTTCAAGACAAAAAGTTCTCCTTAACTAACTGAGCTACCCAATCATCTCGACACAGCTCACTTTCTCGCTTCCATATCGTACATGCGTAATATTAATGAGACGTATGAATATTCCCCAAACCTCAGTTTCATTTGGTCGAAAATAAAGTTACCGAACAACTACTTACCATATTTTTTATTTATCCGAATTGTCTGTAATCTCTATTTGTCCTAAATGCTGTTTACTATATTTTTTACTATATCGAATTGTTACTTGACATAATCTTCATTTTCTGTAATAAACAGATGGCCTAATTTTCATTTGCACCTAATATTCATTCACTCCAGTTCCAATCGTTATTTGTTATAATTCTTAGTTCCTCTGTTCCTCACTCTTCCGAATCTTGATGTGACCGAAAATTGCGTGAAATTCAAAAATATCCAATCAGAATTGTTCACTCGAATCTGAAATCATTCTGATTGGTTCTTCTTGAATTTCGCGCCTTTAATCTTAAGATGGATGCGTTAAAATCATCTGAGCACAGCTGATTTTCTCGCTTCCATATGGTACATGCGTAATATCAATATCTGATCATATAGGACACTTGCATGTTATAAAAACAAAGTTTTAGAGTGTAATAAGTAATAACAGGTCTTGGAAGAAAAAGAACTGTAGATTATTGCGACTGGCACTGCAAGGGAAAAATAGCGACGGAGTTTGAACTCATTAAAGTGCGACCAGTTATTATAAATATTATTATTATTTGCGGAAAGATTTACGTTTCACGGATCATGTCCGCAGCTTGCTAATAAAGATCATGATTTTTTACTTGTGCAGGTATATCAGATCAGAAGACGTTGAGGATTGAAAATATATAAAATATAAGCAGTCAGCTCCAGATCAAAAGAAGGTTCAAAATAGCCGGGTTACTGCTCACGATCGTCTTTGTAATCGTCCCAGCATTCCAAGCAGGGTGAACAAAGTACTACTATCTTCTCTGGAATTTGAGAGCACGAAATAACTTATCCTCGACGTCGACCTCACTTCGTGCGATTCTAGATCGTGACCGCGGAGACTCGTGCTCAGATAGCCTCAGTCCTCACGCTTAGCGCTTGCTGAGGCCTTTTATTTGTAACCTTTGTGAATTTCTCGTCGATCAAATCTTCAGATCCTTAAATATTCGTTTCGGAATTCTATTCAAATTCGTACCTCGAATTTTACTCAGTAGAGAATTCTTAACCATTTTATTCAGGAGTTATCAGAATTAGATATCTTTGCGCTCTGCAAAGCTTCTCTGAATAGAAATATATGTCTACAGAGCAAAAAATTGTTTAGTTGTGATACTTTTTGTTCAGATCGAAGAATTCGGGATCTATTATGCACATGTCTAGTTAATTAATCAGCAGGTTTGCAGAGCGAGAAAAAATGTAGTATCCTATCTTAAAAAAGTGGTGTCACGAAATATATCGAAAATCACGAATACATTGTTGTTGGAAACCTGATTGGCTTTTGAATGACTTGAGGTTGAAAGAAGAAAAACAAACTAATGGCCCAAAAAAATTTCAGGACAATCTTCGAAATACGTTAAAATTCCTTAAGATTTCTTAAAACTTGCAAAAACAGCTTGAAATTCCTTAAAAATCCACGAAAATGATTAAAATCATAAATGTCTTGAAATTCAAGTTAAAACTTGTAAAAAGCTATAGAAATATGTAAAAACTTCTTGGAATTTCTTAACATTTAAAATCTCTTAAAGTGTTTAGAAATCTTATCTCAAATTCTATAAAATTCTTAAAAATTCAACAAAATCTTTTTAAAATTAGAGAAATTAATCGAATTATTAATAAATTAACTTTAAATTCTTTAAACCCTATAAAATATTCTAAAAACTTATAAAACTCCCTTGAAATCTTTTAAAATTCCTGAAAACTTCTTTAAATTCTTAGAAATCACATAAAATATTTTTTAAATTATTATAATTTCTGGACTTCATATAAAATTCTTGGAAATTTCATTACAACTTTTAAAATCCCTTAAAATTCTCTAAAACCTTTTGAAATCTCTTATAAAAATCCTCGAAACTTCATAGGATTTAAAATCCTTAGAAGTCTTATCAAACATGAAATCCTGAAAAATTCTACGAAATCTGTTAATTATTAGAACAATCTCATAAAATCCCTTAAAATTTTACTACAATCTTCAAAATCCTTTTAAATTCTACAAATACTTTTGAAATCTCTCAATAAAATTATCTTAAAATTCCCAGAAACTTCTTAAAATTCTTAGAAATTACAGAAAATATTTTTGAGATTATTATAATTTCTTGAATTCTTTTAAAATCTTGGAAATTTTATTACAACATTTATAATTTCCTTAAAGTCCCTTAAAATTCTATAATATCTTTTGAAATCTCTTATAAAATTCATCGAAATCGCTTAAAGTTCTTAGAAACCTCTTAATATTCGTCAAAATTTCAAAACATTATCTAAAAAATGTTTAAAACGTCAAAAAATTATACTAAATTCTTATAAAATCAGAAAAATCTCTTCAAGTTTCTTAAAATGATTAGAAATCTCATTAAATTCCACAAAATATTTAAAGAATCATAAAAATCTTTTGAATTTGTTTAATATTCCTCAAAATTTCACGCAAATATTGGAAATCCGCTTAAAATTCGTTGAAATCTCTTAAAGTTCTTAGAAACCTCTTCATCTTCCTCAAAATTTCAAATTCCTTAAAATTCCCTTTAAAAAATCTCTTAAAATATTATGAGTTCCATTAAAATTCAGAAAAATGACTTTTAAATTGTCAAAATCAATTAAAATTCCAAAAATCTCTTGAAATACTAAAAAAACTGATGTAACGAAATGTTCCTAAAATCTCTGCCACATTCTTGTTTCAAGCCTTGTTTCAAACTCTCTAAATATAAATCAGCAAAATTTCATTGATTTTTTAATAACTTGAAGTTGTATAAGAAACTAAATAATAAATAACAACGCGTGTGTTGGACTGCTAGTACAATAATTATAATATTTGTGAAGTAAAATGAAAAATTCAAAGCTTTAGACATTATACCACGAACTCTCAATATGTGGTTCTATTATGTATTTTATTTCTTCTCACGTAATTCTTCGAACGCGTGTATGGCTAAATGATTTACAAAATGAAAAATCCTTTCGCAGAACAGGCAAAGTAATCTTGAGCTCGCGTCATCGACGATAAGAAACACGCAAACTCAGAAGTTGTTTGAGTAAAGTGGTCAATCTCTAGGAAGTGATTGTAGGCATTAGCATACAGGTGTGCGACTAGGACAGCTAGCTTTTGCTTTTAGGCTTAAAGACTGAGAAGGTCGTTACTTTCAGCTGTAAATAGTGAAAGAAGGTACATTCAACGCTCACGAAGAGCATCCTGCATCATATTGCATATCATCTCGTAAATGGAAAGGTTGAAACCGAGGTCGAAACTCAATCGTCAAGAAAGAAGCTCTCTGAGAGATCTGAGAAGGTATAAGAACTTAAACTCCAGCCAAAGTCGTAATTCAATTTGATGTCTCGTAACATCACTTATGAGACTATTATTGTCACCTTTGTCGTAAAGAAGAAGAAACGAGGCCCCTTGTTGATTCTTATGTGACAATGTTTTGAACTTGTGAATCTCAACTAACAAGACAAGAGAATGATGATAATTATTCGTGCCTGAGGCGAGGAGAAGTCTTTTGATTATGTGCCAATGTAATAAAGATTGTTAAAAAGCGAGTCACACAAAGATCCGGACATTAAGAAAGTAATTGATGATGGGAACATCAAAAGCGAGAGATAGGCAGGATTCTTTGTCGGGATTTAAAACTAATCTATGGTTAGATAAAGAATTCGATTAAATGAGGCCTCTGATAATAAGATTTTAAGAATGGAATTGGATTGCTATTCATACTGTCCAGCATCTCAAGTAAACAATGCCTACGTTTTTCAGTGGTGCGTTTTAAAAATGACCTTAATTTGAGAAATTTTTAATTCTATATCTCAATAAACATAGAAATAACTAAAGAAAATAATTTAAAAGCCAGAGATTATTGAATTATGCAAATATTTATGTTTAATAATTCATGCAGCAATTTTCTCGGAAACCCGATTTTATATTCTCGAGAATTTTAAATCCACAAAGTTTAAATCTATAGATTTAAACTTCATGGATTTAAAATTCTGTAAATAGAAAATGTAAAGAAGCTAACTTCATTATTGTATAATAAGATTGCTGATGTTTTGACTGTAACCTGTCTCAAAACTTACATCAAAATTATTTCAAGTGACTTAATCATTCCGGAAAAATATTTGCTGACTAGAAATCCGAATCTTTTAAAAATCAAGAAATTATAAAAAGATGAGAGAATGAATAATTTGAAGAATATGATTGCATTACATCTTTCTCGAAATGTCCCCTCTAGTAAGTTGTAAAATTGATTGTAAGATATTGTACTAAAAGTTGAAATTCTACTCTAATTCTTTTTTTGGTAAGAGATTTTTACCATCAGTGAAGGTCCACAATTTCAATTAGGATTTAGGTAATTTGAACTATAAGTTCTATAACTATAAGAACTATAACTATAAGTTCAAATTACCTAAATCCTATCACAGAAATAATAAAATAACAAAAAATAATAATAAATTGTATTCTTTCAGCTGAATTGGTACTTCGTGCAATTTATCAAGATAAACGACTCTTCACAACGAAATACCTAAGGTCAAGATCCTTAAATAATGCCAAATCTGCTCCACACACTACAAAGTCAAACTGCCAAGTAAAAAGATCCCAAAGCAGTCTTACTCTTAGTTCGCAAGAATCTAATAAGCATTTTTCTACCAAAGCAAGAACTGTATTTGATAATCCAAGAAAAAGATCATTGCTGGAAGGAAAAGTTGTTTTCGATGATGGAAACCATTTGAACAGTTCTAGTGGAACTACTCTACAAGTGGCAAGATTTAAAAGCATCATAGGCAACCGATTAAAGAAATCGAAAAAGGAAACAGAAAAAAGCAAGTCGTTGAAAGCCAACGAGAGCAAGAGTTCATCACAAACTGATATTGATCAAGAAGCTCACTCCTATGCAAAGTTGATTGCAAATTACAGTCGAGCAATGGAAGCTGACTCTTCGTTTAACTCTAGATCATTCGACAAAAGTTTTGGAAGGTCGAACATGTTATTTAATTCATCTTTTGAAAGAGTTGTATCTTCATTTTCCAAGGTCACAGGCAGAAAAGACCCAAAGATTGGTTCCAATTTTGTGAGAAACTCTTCTGCGCCGTCACCTAAACATCGTCGTGAGATTCAGACAGATGCTGATAAAAATGGAAGATCTTCTTTCTACAGTACTGACTCAGGGAAGCAGGACTGGATGAAGAAAGTTGATATGGCTTTTGATGAGTTAAAAAAGAGTAGAATAGATAAAAGCAAAGGCTTGAATAACGCTGTAAAATTAGAAGAGAAGGATGTTCTTGAGTCTGTAGAACAACCGGCTGATTGGATAGACAAGGTTGTAAAGGCTTACAGAAAACTTAAAGCAGTTGGAACAATTCCTCTGAAAACAATTCCAAGTGAAATTGTAAAGCCTGATCAAGTAAAGAGAACCATGGATTTGGGAAAGGAAGAACTTCAGAACACGAATGTTTCGAAAAAAGTAATCAGTAAAGAACTTTGATATTGCAAAATCCCTTTATAAAATAAAAATTAACGGCTACTTTGGTCTTTAGTTAAAAACAAGAAGGAAGTAATGAAGTTTTAAATTTTTAGATTCCCAAGGGTTCGGAAGATTCAATAATTGACTCATTCTTACAAAATACACCATCTCCAATAGAATTGTCTTTCGCGCCAGTTATAGATAGAATTGAACATCCAACCGAGATGGTGTTCAGTATCGAAAAGGAAAATCCTATCGAAGCTGAAATGAAATCTGAAAGAGGAAATTCTGAAAGAGGAAAACTGATTAAAGAGAGTTTTCATTTTCCTAGTAGCTCAAGGAATAATCAAGAGGACTCTAATCATTTCTTTCCAGTTTCAATTCACGAAAAAAAGGACAATCCAGGAACTGGGAAAATTAGCATGAATGATTCGAAAAATCCGGAGTCGTCTTCTTTGTCAGATAATATAGAACTTCGAGTTCATGGTAGACCTTCTTCGGAATTAAAGAGCGTTGTGATAAAAGATGATCAGATCAATATTGTGAGCTCTGTGGATAAAATTGAGATTCGTATACCAATAAGCTCGTTACTAGATGAAAATAAAAATACTAAAGATGTTGACAAAATTATGAGATCAAGCTCAACTTTAAAACTTAAAATATCGGCGAAGATTGAAGATAAAAATGTGGCTAGTAAAGAAGAAACTGAGAGTGAATTTAAAAGGGTGAAAGTTGAGCCGAAGAAGGAAGTTAAAATCGTACTTAGTTCGCCGGATGAGAGAAGGTCAATTAAGGGTGACGACCTTGAGAAAACTGGAACTGAGTAATTAATACTTATCTTCTAAAAATTTTGAGTTTTGAACTTTTATCAAACATCTTTGATTGAAAGGTGCTTGCATTTTGATTTATTACATTCTCATCATTTTTTGTCTTTTCACAGGATGCCCAATAAGAATTTTCCATGGCGAACTCGAATCGAACCAGAAAATAAAAGTCAGAAGGTTCTTAACGTCCCACCAGAGGCAAAAGAGGAAGACGTTCTGAAGAAGACTAATCAAGCTAAGACTGAGAAAAGTTTATCACTATCATCAAAAAAATTAAAACAAGCTGCGGTTTCCGCTGAGTCGAACGACAGGACTCTTCAAACTTCGGTCGTTACTCCGAAGACAGTTTCCGAGAATTTGGAAGCATCAGCCAAGTTAGAGAAGATTGTTCATGATTCTCCACTTAAAGATCACCAGGAAGTGAAGATTCAGAAGAATAAAGAGATTGAAGACAATCTCGTTAAGAAAGAAACGGGGACCAGTTTAAATCTGAATATCAACAAACTCAAGTCTAGGAAAAGAAGAAAAGGTACCACGGTAATTTCCAGAGTTATAGAGAACGAGTTGATGAAGAAAAATGAGCAAATCAACCTCAAGGACAAAAAATTTACAGGACTGACAACTGAAACTGGGAAAAATCTGCCTCTTGCAGAAGCGTTGAAGCCTGAAACACAGAAGGACCAAAATACTTCGACAATTGACAAGGTGACGAAGACCGATGAGGTGACTGACCAGCACGTGAAGAAGCTAAGCGAGAGTGTAACCGTAGCGAAAGACGAAAGTAAAAAAGTTTTCGACCTATCGGCTTCGGAATTGTTAAAAATCAAACAGAAAGGCCTGTCCACCAAAGAGTCTCCTAAAAAGGCGATTGCAACAAGTGTCACTGAAGGCAAACTGCCCGAGATTAAATCAGAGAGCGAAGCATCTGAAAAAAAAGTTCTTAGTGAGAAACCTCACACTTTTCTCAATTCGCAGATAAAACCTCTCACGAGTTTGCCAAAAATTGTAAATACAGCTAAAGAAGATGAAAGTCAAGGGAAACAAGGGAAAAAATCAGGCCTTGAAGACTATAAAGCTAAAACAGTTTCTGGAAGCAATAATAAAGTTAATTTGAATAAAGATGGACCAGGTTTTGTTGAGAAATCAGGAAAAAGTGAGCCTATTGAGGGCAAAGATATTCCGGACGAATTGAAACCGATAGAAAAGAGAAAAGATGGTACGTTGATAGATTATGGTTTAAAAATTTCATCTAGGAAAAGTCATGGCAAAGATTTTCGAAAATCGAGTTCCAAAGAACCAACAATTATGAAAGGAATGGTAAAAGAAGTAATTCTTAAGAAAGAGGAGAGTCTAGTTTCCGGTAATGAGAAAAACGAGAGCACGAGAACCTTCGCAAATGCTTTTCAATTGAATTCTCTAAAAGAGCAAAAGGAAAATAATTCGCTGAAAGGTATTTCTGCTAAGGCAGCGGAAATCACTTCCTCTAGCCCCAAGGAAGAATCTCTTAAATTGAAATCTTTGCAAATAGTACAAAAAGAGAAATCTTCGGAAATTCCTCTAGCAAAAGCAGAGAAATCTTTGATAGGTCAATCAATATCGAATATAAAAACAACTGTTTTCAAATCTTCTTTGAAGCTACTGGAGTTTGAGGAAAATCACATTTTTTCAGGACCTGATCGAAAGTCTACCAGTTAAAGATTCTTGGGTTCATTTTTTTTCTCAAATATTTGTTAAGTCAGATGATTAAAGAGTTTTATTGTTACAACCAAACAACAGATTACGAATCAGAAACTGGAGAACAAGTGGTTCGAGATCGACTAGAGCGGGACACTAGGAAAAAAAGTTTCATCCGTGAAACTTGATAATGAAGGGTTCCATTCAAAAACCAAGGTCTTGTCAATAATTTCTGAAGCCACGAAGGTCGCCGTGCAAATCAATGATTATTCCAATGACCAATAAGTGAAAGAAATTCGACAAAAAGACTTTTTTCGAAAAAAATTTAGACACCTGCAGAATTCTAAACGATGTTGATGAAGATAAAAATATTCCTTCTAACAGAAAAAAATTATCTGATGTCACAAATCTATTCGAACATTCGTAAAGTAAAGTCAAGTTTGTAAAATGTATAAAATGCATAATAAAAAACAATCTTAATCAATTATTCAATGAATTATATGTACTCACGTGAAGGCGATTAAATGTTTAGATTATTTAGATAAAAAAGAGGCTCACCTGAAACAAATAGAAAAACAATAATTAGTTTATGAAGAAAAATAGCATTATGGGTTTTAGATTCAAAATTAGATTTGAAAATTTGAATTTGGTTTCGTTAATAATATTTTTGTTAGAAAATAAATAAATATAATAAACTCGAAATACATTGAAAATCTAGAAATTTAAAGGGAATTTTATGGAATTTTTAAAGATTTCATATGGGAGATAATGGGATTTTAAATGTTATCGTAGAATTTTAAAGAATTTCAAGAAGCTTTTGTGAATTTTTAGAATTTTTCAGGACTTTGATCAGATTTCAAACGGACTTCAAGGTACTTTTATGACTTTTAAAATGTGTATTTTGTGGGATTTAAAGAAGGAATTTAAAACTTTACAGGGAATTTTATTGAGGGATTTCAAAAGCTTTTTATGACTTTTAAAAGATTTTGTAGAATTTACAAAGATGTCGAAGGTTTTCGTCAAATTTTAAGGGTTTTCATAAAATATTTCTAATTTATAAAAGATTTTGTAATATTTTTAAGGATTTCACGGAATTTGATGAAATCTTTAATGATTTTAAGAGATTTTAAGAGTTGAGAAATTTCCAAAGGTTGATAGAAATTTTTAGATTTCGTAGAATTGTATGGGATTTTAGGATATTTCGTGAAATTTTAAGGGATTTTAAAAGCTTTGAAAGAGTTTTAGGAGGTTTTAAGGACTTTGAAATATTTTAGGGGATTTCAGGATATTACGGGAAATTTTAAAGAAATTCATGCAATTTTAAGAGATTTTTAGGAATTTTAAGAGGTTTTTAAGAGGTTTCTAAAAATTTTAAAAGATTTCAACGAATTTTAAATGTTATCCTGGAATTCCAACGAGTTTTATATGAGATTTCTAATGATTTTAAGTGATTATAAGAGATTCTTTTTATCTGTAAAAGCTCTTGTGAAATTTTAAAGGATTTCATAGAATTATATAAGATTTCTAGTATTTTTAATGAATTTTTAACGATTTTGTAAAATTGTATCGGATTTTAGGATATTTTGTGAATTTTTAAGGGATTACCGTAAATGTTACCGTAAAATTTCAAGAATTTTTCTGTGAATCTTAATAGATTTTAAAGTTTGTCATGGATTTTCAAAAGGTTTCTAGGAGTTTTTAGAGATTTTCACGAATTTTAAGCGATTTCACAGGTTTTCAAGGGTTTCTTGGAATTTTTCGAGATTCTCACGAAGTTTAACATAGAATTTAAGAGATTAGAAAAATAAAATATAATAAATTATATAATATTGAAATATTATAAATATTATATTATTTAATAAAAATTATAACTTGACATTTCTGCTCTCTGTAATCTTACTCTTCAATATGTGATGAACAAATTGGTTCTATTTTTCGTTACATACTATTGGGCTTGCTGTGAGTTTTATTGGACATGGAACCCTTTAAGATTGAGACGATTAGGTAATTAAAATTCTCATTAAAGCGCCAGCGGCATCTTGAAACGCGCCGCAGACAATGGATTCTGAACGAGGTCGTGAGCCCTGAGAAGGGGATCTTGAAGAGCAGGATAAGGGCACGAGGTTCAAAACTAACTGGCCATAAAGAACCAGGAAGCCCGTGCCACGTATCTTGTTTACGATCAAAAAATCTCGTGGAGAAAAAGAAGATTGAATCCGTTCGCGAACAACATTAACGTTTATTCCCTTACCGGGATAAATTTTCACCCTCAGGGTTAATTATAAATTCTCCTGTGGAGTTTTTGACCCGAAATCATGTAGTGGTATACATAATTTATTATAATGGTATAATTTATTATCTCTATTACAAAAAATGTTGAGTATGAAGTTTAATGTGCTAATAATTTTTAAATATCTTCTCATACATAATTTAAGGAAATATTTCGACTTATATTTGTATCCAAGAAACAACCCTCTCATGCTGGGAGGATGGAAAATTTTTGTGAGTCCCGTTGCAAGCAGGTAGTAAGATTTCTCCTCTCTATTTCGTAACGTTCTTTATGGTATTCGAAAAAGGTAGGCGCCCCATCGGAAAAATATTCGGGGGTGGAGACTTCAGAAAAAGGTACTGTTCCTCAAAACAATGAACCTCTCGAGTTTCTCTTCGAGTGGTCAGATGAAAAATTTTTCTGGCCTTGTGTTCAAAAGTCACGGATTTTAGAAACGCTGGATGAAATAGGCACCTTTTGCAAATGGATGCTACGTTAATGATGGCCTGTCTACGACAAAACGGCACTCTTTAATTTGGCAGGTTTTTTTAAATGCCGCCTTTGTACCACCTGTCTGGAGTAAATTTATTTGAATTTGAATAAATTATGGGCGTTTGTATATTTATTTTCTGTTGTATTATTCAAACTAAAAATCTCTTCGCTCTCCTGGATTTGGAAATGATATTTGCAAATATCTGTACCAAATCCAAGAATGAAATTGAAAAATGAAAGTTAACAAGTAAATTTACACTCATGAGTGTAAATTAGTTAATAACTTTCGATCATTTCATGATTGAGTGTAAAAGTTCCTTCTGCAGCTGGAACGACTATCAAGCAAAGCAGGTAAAGCAGGTAAGTGGTCTCGGTGGTATAGCATAACAAGAAGAAGCATACAGCCCACTATAGCTTTTCGACGACCCGGATCTAACGTATTCGTGACACGTACACTCATTCGCAAATGTGAGTACACAGTTATATACACAATTACAGAGGAAGGCACTGCCTATACATGCACAGATATTGGTCCATACGAATAAAGGTACCATGTATTTATACCGGAGATTCTGGTCCCACTTCGCAAGGACGACCGCCCCCTTCTCTTTTGATTCAACGTGCTTCCGATCATCCTTTGTTTGTTTTAATTATGTGCGCGTCGTACGCCACTTGGACGTCAATAACTTTTACGTTATTTATTATGCACATCGTCTTCCGATCGCGTCCTTCTCACTACATTATAACTACTAAAGTAGTTGAGGTAGGTCAAAGAAAGGGGAATTTTTATAGGGGAATATAGTCAGGAATATATTAGTCAGTTTTGATAAAACTAGAATTGTTTTGTTTTAGAGTTTGCAATCTTACAATAAACACACGCAAACAATAGACCCACACTACAACCACAAGATGAATATATAAATATATAGATTATATAAACGTAAGTCTAATGCAAATATCACTAACAAATAACTATACAATACTATTTCAGGTCAAAATTTAAAGGATTTGCATCAGCAAAGATACAAATCTATATATATTATATATATGTAACGTATTTAATAAATCTCTCTTTATATGTATATATAATAAAAAAAAATAAAATAAAATAAGCGTAAGATAAATGGCATAAAAAACGTAAAGAGGAAAAGAACAACTGACATTGGTATTATCCTTTAATCCTCTTAGTCGACTGGAAATGATTTTGCATATAAACCTGAAATGACATTCGAGGACTCATAATATATAAATCGGGTTTTAAAATTTCAAAAAAAAAATATAAATTAGAAATATTTATTGAAAAACCTTAAAATTTGACGAAAACATTCGAAATCTTTGTAAATTCTACAAAATCTTTTGAAAATCATAAAAAGCTTTTGAAATTCCTCAATAAAATTCCCTATAAAGTTTTAAATTCCTTATTTTTATTTAAATCCCAGAAAATACATATTTTTAAGCATTTTATGATATTTCATTGAATTTTAAAGTATTTTAAGAGATTTAATGAGATTTCATGAAATCTTGAATAATGGTAAGGAATTTAATAAGGTTTTACTATTGAGATTTTAAAAATATTAAGTGATTTCAAGGTACTTTGAAGAATTTTATGAAATTTGAAAGGATTTTACGAAATTGCACGAAATTTTAAATAATTTGCAGAGATTTAATGATATTTCATAGGATATTAAGTTATTTTAGCGACTTAAGGGATTTCAAAGGATTTTACGAGATTTCATTGGATTTTCAGGAATTTCAAGGGATTTCATGAAATTTCATGGGATTTTAAGGACTTTTATGGGATTTGATGGTATTTTGGGCGATTCTTAGTAATTTTAAGCGGCTAAGATATTTTCTGAAATATTAAGTCATTTTAAGGACATTTATTTCCAGAAATTTTGAAGGATTTGGTGAAATTATATTTAAATTTTCTAGAATTTTAAAGAATTTAACGAAATTTCACGGAATTTTGAGTAATTTTATGAGATATAATAAAATTTCATGGGATTTTGAGAAATTTTAAGTAATTTTATGAAATAACTATTGATTTTGCGAAATTTAAAGGAATTTCACTAGATTTTTAAGGATTTTAAAGGCATTTTAAGATATTGTAAGAAGTATTAAGTGAGTTTACAGATTTTTAAGGAATTCAAGAGTATTTACTGGATTTCATGGAATTTTAAATTCTTGTAAGATATTTTACGGAATTAGATTAATTTATTTTGAGGCATCTTAAGGAGTTTGATAAAACTCATGAAGATTCCTGAAATTAGATAAAGAATTACAAAATTTCATATTTCAAGAATGAAAAATCCTAAATTATTTTTTCTACTAGCAAAAGGTCATCAAAAACAAGAAATTAATTGATCATAATTGCTACTTAATAAAAAAAGGATGGTAAAAAGTGTCAGGTTTTGATTGTTGTGACAAGGACGACTCAATTTTTTTATAACAAAGATTGATTATTATCAACATATGACCATAACAAGAAAATAAAAAAACACGAAGAAGTTTTTACATATTGGAAAAGTATATCGAGTTACTTTTCAAGGTTTCCTGTATATCTCCTAACGACCTTGTCCCGGGGGCTAATTGACTGTGCATTGATACGTCGCTCCCCTATAAATCGATTACTTTAAGGTGAATGTGAGGAATGTGGCCTCCCTCACTCTAACATAAGTACATTGTCGGTCCTTTACATTTTCTCACTACCTTTTGCCTCTTCGTGTTGTTTATCGCAATGTATAGAAAAGAGAGCAAAAGGACACAAATGCAGTAAATCTCGAGAGAAACAATCGCAGAGAAACCGATCCCAGGAGCAAGACAAGACGTCCATATATATTAAGGTAATTCCTGGATAATGGGGTAATTGCCTAGTGAATCTCGACAAGGAAGCTTGATATGGCTACTCGTTCCTTTTTTATGGTGTCGCCTTTTATAGGAGTTTGCGAATAATCGCCTCCGTCGATTACTTAAATTACGACTTATACTTATTTTCACAGCGGTTTCTCTTCGATGCTTTAAACTCCATAATATATGGAAATGATAAGTGGAAAATACTTGGACCCCTGGGAAAAATTCGCTTTCTAGAGAAATTCGAAATTCATGTATAAATTATATAATTTAGAAATAGAAATCTTGAACCATAGAAGACATTTATTTCGAGGATAATCTGGATAATAAAATTATGACAGAGTGAAAAAACATGTCTATGAAGCTATGATCAGTCCCGTTAAGGTTTAGATAGCTATAAACTCGAGTTTAAAAGTAAGACTCAAATGGATCGAATGTCGTAGTCGGACCACCCTGATTGAAACGACAATTTAAGCATCGAAGAACAATGTCTGATTTGAATTTACTATCGACTTTGTAGTGCTTATAGTTATCTTATAGGTTTCTTGTTTCTATTTCTCTATTGTTTTTATTTATAGGTATGCTATATGTATTAAGAAACCATCCGAACTTATAATTTTGTAATTATAAGCAAGAGGTTTGCTTTTTATACACAGAAATGTGTGTGTCGTTGCACTTTGCGTGGTTTTGCAGATAATTTGTTAAGGCCTCTTCCTTCGCCTGATGACGAGGTCGTTTCTCGATTGCCAATAGTACCCGGCGTATTTGATCGTTTCTTTCGCTCCATCTAAGTCGAGTCAGACTCAGTCAGCTGATTGGGGCAAGATGATGTCACCACTACAACGTACACCTTTGACGCGTTCTCCACTCACATCAGTGACACCCACTGGACCAACGCCTACGTTACACCAACGTCACGATTGGCGCTTCCCTTCACATTTTTTCAATATTCAGTTTCTCTCCTCATCCCTTCACAACTCTTGGTTCTTGGTTGACCTCTACTGCAACCATCACTCCCACACTTGAAACGGTTTTATTTCTTCTGCTACGCACGCGTACACACTACGCACTATGCGTATGTGAAGATACGTCAACATTGAATCTCATAAAGTGTAAAAATACTGAAAAGTAATGTATATTTCAGGGAAACGTATACTTTACTCGTTTAAAAAGAATCGAGATCAATTTTTACGATAATGATCTTTGTGAAAATTTTCATGGTCATTTTCATGATAATTTATAGCATATACATTGATAGAAAATAGTGATTCTCAAATTTTATGAAGGATTTTTACTTTTTACTACACATATATATTTGAATTTGATCGTTCAACAAATCATTCTGAAATATGCTGACATTATCGGCTGACCTTTTCAGCAGTATTCCCTGTACTTATAAGTAGGGAGACACGACTTCTCGTGGCATTATAACCTTTGGGCATCAGACCCATGTATGTATTCTATATACAAGTATACATATAAATAAAAGTATTTTTCAGGTACATATACTTATAAATAATATAAATCCCTAAATGTTGGGTTTATAATACAAGAACGAACGCATTAACGTTCTTATATATTATATAATTAATTATATTTTATTTCTTTAATATTTTAAAATCTATATGTTAAACTTCGTGAAAATCTCTTAAAATTTTCAGAAATTCTCCATGAAATCCTTAAAAATTCTAGAAAAATTTTCAAATTCATAAATCTTCTGAAACCCACGTTAAAATTCATGAAAATCTCTAAAAATTCCTAGAAACTTTTTGAAATTTCATGTCAAAGATTATAAATAAAAGATAAAATTAAGATAATATTTTTAATTTCTTGAAACCTCATAAAACGCTTACAAAGCTTTTAAAATCCCTTAAAATTTACGAAATATCCTAAAATCCCTTAAAATTCTACAAAATCGTTTTAATATCCTAAAAATCTCTTGAATTTCGTAAAAATCACTTTAAAATCGTTAAAAATGCACATAAAAACATTCAAAATCATTAATCTCTTGAAATCCACGTTAAAATTTATGAAAATCTGTAAAAATTCCTAGAAACTTTTTGAAATTTCATGTCAAAGATTAAAATCTCTTAAAATTCCCTAAAATTTCAAGATAATATTTTAAATTCCTTAAAACCTCAAAAAACGCTTACAGAGCTTTTAAAATCCCTTAAAATTTCATAAAATATCCTAAAATCCCATTCAATTCTGCAAAATCGTTTTGATATCCTAAAAATCTCTTGAATTTCGTAAAAATCACTTTAAAATCGTTAAAAATGCACATAAAAACATTCAAAATCATTAATCTCTTGAAATCCACGTTAAAATTCGTGAAAATCTCTTAACATTTCTAGAAACTTCTTGAGATTTTTTTAAATACAATGATAACAATTCAAATTCCATAAAATCCTTAAAAATTCCAGAAAAATTTTCAAACTCATGCAAATCTCTAGAAATTTTTAGAAACCTTTCGAAATTCCATGACAAAGTTTAAAATCTCTTAAATTTCCCAGAAAAATTCTTGAAGTTTCACGGTAACATTTAAAATTCTTTTATATCTTTAAAATTTGTGAAAACTATTAGAAATCTTATCAAATTTCATGAAATCCTTTAAAATTTTCACAAACTCATTTAAATATCAGAAAAATCTCTCGAAATCACTTAAAATTATTAGAAATCTCATAAAATTCCTTAAAATTTCAGTATAATATTTCAAATTCCTTAAATTAATGAAAATCTCTAAAAATTTTTAGCAAACTCTGGAAATTTCTCTACTCTTAAAATCTCTTAAAATCTTTAAAGATTTTATTAAATTCCATGAAATCCTTAAAAATAGTACAAAATCTTTTATAAATTAGAAATATTTTTTGAAAACCCTTATGATTTCTATAGAATATTTTAAAAATCAGAAAAATCTCTTGAAATCCTTTAAAATTATTAGAAATCTCATAAAATTTAATAAAATCCTTAAAATTCGCGATGTCTTTTAAAAATCATAAAAATCTCTTGAATTCTCTTAATATTTCTGGAAATTACATTATAAAATGTAAAATCCCTTAAAATTTCACAAAAATTTTAAAAATTAATAAATCCTTTGTAATTCACGTTAAAATTCATGAAAATCTCTAAAAAAATCCCTAGAAATCATTAGAAATCTCGCCAAATTCTATGGAATCTTTAAAAATTCTACAAAATTATTAGAAATCTCATAAAATTTAATAAAATCCTTAAAGATGGCGATGTCTTTTAGAAATCATTAAAATCTCTTGAATTCTCTTAATATTTCTGGAAATTACATGATAAAATTTAAAATCCCTTAAAAATTCACAAAAATATTCAAATTCATAAATCTTTTGGAGTCCACGTTAAAATTCATGAAAATCTCTAAAGAAAATTCCTAGAAATCATTAGAAATCTCGCCAAATTCCATTAAATTCTTAAAAATAGTACAAAATCTTTTATAAATTAGAAATATTTTTTTAAAACTCTTAAAATTTGACGAAAACCTTCGAAATCTTTGTAAATTCTACAAAATCTTTTAAAAATCATAAAAAGCTTTCGAACTTCCTCAATAAAATTCCCTATAAAGTTTTCAATTCCTTATTTAAATCCCACAAAATACATATTTGAAAGGTCATAAAATTACCTTGAAGTCCGATTAAAATCTAATCAAAGTCATGAAAAATTCCAAAAATTCCCAAAAACTTCTTGAAATTCTTTAAAATTCTACGATAAAATTAAAATCCCATCATTATCTACCATAAAATCTTTAAAAATTCCATAAAATTCCCTTAAAATTCCTAGATTTTCAATGTATCTCTACTTTAGATTGATGACAAAATGATTATTAACAAAACCAAATTAAAAATTTCAAATTCAATTCACGCTTAATTCACAATTCGGCAAGTATCGATTATTTTTAGAATAGCGACTCTTTCCGTAATATTTGATCCCTATGTGTTTGGGTCCTTATTCTTTTGACTCACAATTCATATAAAATATATCTATATACTATATACTATACATATATACTAAATAAATATAACTGAGACATTCTTTTAAAATTGTGTAATTCTTCAAAACAAGTGACGTCAAAAAGAAATCGCTGCTAATGAAGACACCAACTCGATAACGTCGTTACTCGCTTAATTAACTGTCCAAATCGTTTTGGAAGGCGCGAAGTTCGATCGGTTCCAGGGAAACCTGAAGAATCCGTCGGTTTCACGAAAGCATCGAGTCGATTGGTTTCTTGCTTGACTCTCTTTTATGTGGTGTTGAGAGGAATCAGAAGCTTCTTGTGTTTCCTGCTGCCTCTTATACCTTATTCTGTCTCCATCGCTATGTTAATCTTATTCTCTCCCAAATCCTGTCGACTTGGTTTCGCAGTAACAGAGCCAACAGGTCGAGTTTTTCTTGTCGTACGGATGTCGCTTCTAATTGACGAGAAGTGATGACGGAAGTATTCCTGCTCCTCGAAACGCTTGCAGTTGACAAGTGTTCGAGGTGTCCAAACTTTTTGGCTTATTTTTTATCGAATAGATTGACCGGCCGCTGTACAATGCGAATTTTCTGAGAATCGCCCCAAATGACCATCTATGTATAGCAGAATATGTGCACAAAAAAAAGTTTCCTTTCAAACAAGAGCAAGAGGTCTACCAACATCTTATCGTCGTTCACGCACTCGCTATTTTGCTGTAATACCTTTCAGTCAGAATTCAAGAAAGGAATTACGATTGCTTCGCACGTTAACGAAAAAGGTTTTAGAAACATGTAAGAAAACTTGGTCGACTCGTTTCGGTACATATTTGGTACAATCCAATTTTATCCAGGCCGATAATATACTCCTACGCGTTTCGCATCATAAAACTTATTCTCTCCCTATTCGGTTTTGACTCGTTTATTAGTACCAAGGATTTCTCTAACTATTTCTCTAACTATGAAAAAATATGTCAATGAATCAGAAAATCAATTAAAACGCTCAGTGAATCTTATTTTCCAAAGAAACCAGTTGAAATCTGCTAAAAAAGATAAGACCCAAATATCACCGAAACCCGACATTTTTTGCTTTGTAATACTTTGGGAGAAAATAGTTTTTTTCTGTGTATTAACGATTTTTGTATCCTGCGGTGCATGATGTCCCAATCGCTTCTAATTTGCCGGCGTTTACACGCTATCTTTCGCATAATTTAGAGAAACCAAGTTTAGTTATGCAAATCTTATTAATCCCAGTGATTAATTTTGCCACCCGATGAGAGCATTTGATACGCATGGTAAGCCGAAAAAAATTATACGGGATAAATTGATAGTTCTCGCGATATGAAGCCAGCTATATCTATAGTTGAAGTTGTGTGGTCAATCAAATATCAAAAAATAATTTCCAGTTATTTCTCGTTTAATAAAAATATTTCTTGCGTCACTGAAATCCTGAAATTCAGACCGTAAACAATTTTCGGTCCTCAAATTGGAATTGTAGCAATTCTAAGGAATTACGAAACTAATGTGATTCGATGGCAAGTCTAGGATTTTATAAGTCCATGATTACCTCAATTATGCATATCCGTTGATTGGACCTACATTATAGTTAAAATATGCTAATTTTAGTGGGCTGATGTAAATATCATCAGGAATGGAATGGAGATCAATGAGTGCTCAATTCTTAGTTTAATGGGCTTTCGAAATTGATCACCTGGGACCAGAGACTAAAGTGGTTTATGAACGTTTAAACAACTTGATTTTTGCAAATAATGGATAATGGACCTGGTCCACAAAACAAGGTACGAATTAAAACCATGTGGTCTAAAAAATTAGGCCAAAAACAAAAGACACTAAACTATAAAGTCCAAAACCCTACAAATCCTAGAAAAACCAGTAGGTGTCTTAATCCAACTACTATATTGAAATCTTGAGAGAGACTTGAATGCTCTTTGAAAAGACAAGAAACGAGATAGCTACAAGTCTACAACTAAAAGCTTTTCGGCCAAGTGTAGGCTAACTTCGATGTATTCGCGTGTACTCTACAGTACACTTGGACTCAGACGAGAGGTACGAGTATGTTGTGACAGCAAATATAGGTGTGCAACTGTGTGCTGTGTACGGTGACCAGATATGGCCACTATACCGGTTCAGCATCAGCATCAGCGACTGCAAAAGTCCTTGACGCCCACCCTTGGGCTCAGCAGTATTCTACACTCGATATTGTTCAAGTCGACATCAGCGAGCATCCTCGTAGCTCGTACTGGATCCAAAACTGGTACCAGGCCAGTACCTTTCATTGTACTGGACCTAGATAGTTCTATAATAGAACTATCTAGGTCTACTAGTTCCAAAATTATACTACTAATTCCGGAATCAAAAGTAGTACATAGAAATAATACTAGTAATGGTTCCAAGACCATTACTTGACCCCATACTGGTATCAGAACATTATATATAACATTTCATTGTATACAATGAAATTTAAATTTATTAAATTTAAGATTTAATTCTAAGCCACAAGACCTTTTGGATGATTGACTGATGTTAATCGATCTGCGACGGGAGGTTTCGAAGTTTTAGCCCCAACTACTTCTTGTGGCAAATTCTAAGTACTAGCAAGTATTTAGAATCTGGAAAGTAACTTTCACTAAAGTCATATATCAACTTATGCAGCGAAGTAGAATTAGGTTGAGAAGAATATTACTGGTTGAGACGTTAACCAGTTTCAGAACAAATAAAAGAATAAATCTTATAAATATATATATATATATATATATATAT
>UCOK01000041.1:0-13755 GCA_900474325.1 Synergus umbraculus | reverse complement strand
CTAAAATTTCAAGATAATATTTTAAATTCCTTAAAACCTCAAAAAACGCTTACAGAGCTTTTAAAATCCCTTAAAATTTCATAAAATATCCTAAAATCTCTTGAATTTCGTAAAAATCACTTTAAAATTGTTAAAAATGCACATAAAAATATTCAAAATCATTAATCTCTTGAAATCCATGTTAAAATTCGTGAAAATCTCTTAAAATTTTCAGAAACTTCTTGAGATTCTTTTAAATTCAATGGTAACAATTCAAATATTATGAAATCCTTAAAAATTCAAGAAAAATTTTCAAACTTATACATCTTCTGAAATCTACGTTGAAATTCATGAAAATCTCTAAAAATTCCTAGAAACCTTTTGAAATTCCATGAGAAATTGTAAAATCTCTTAAAATTCCCAGAAAAATTTTTGAAATTTTACGGTAACATTTAAAATTACTTTATATCTTTTATATTTAAAAATATATTTTTAATATGTAATATATTACATAGAAATCTTATCAAATTCCATGAAATCCTTTTAAATTCTTACAAAATCATTTCAATATCAGAAAAATCTCTCGGATTCACTTAAAATTATTATAGAAATCTCATAAAATTCTTACAAAGCTTTTAAAATCCCTTAAAATTTCACAAAATATCCTAAAATCCCATACTATTCTACAAAATCGTTTTAATATCCTAAAAAGTCTCTTGCATTTGGTAAAAATCACTTAAAAATACTTAAAAATGCATTAAAAATATTAGGAATCTTATCAAATTCTATGAAATCCTTTAAAATGTCACAAGATCTTTTAAAAATAAGAAAAATCTCTTATAATCACTTAAAATTATTAGAAATCTCATACAAAATTCCATGGAATTCCAGGATAACATTTAAAATTCCTTAAAACTCCTTTTGAAATCATTTAATATTTCACGAAAACCTTAGAAATCGCTTAGATTCGTTGAAATCCCTTAAAATTCTTTAAAATCTCTTAAAATTGCATGAATTTCTTTTAAATTTCCCGTAGTATCCTGAAATCTTATAAAATTTTACGAAATCTTTTTAAATTCCTAAAAAATCTTTTGAATCTCGTAAAAATCACTAGAAAATTATCAAAATCTCTTAAAATTCCTAGAAATATTTTTTAAATCCTAAAAAAATCGTTGGAATCATAAAAGTCACTTCAAAATCGTAAAATTCCTTTAAAGATCTCTCGAAATAACTTAAAATTATTATAGAAATCTCATAAAATTCCCTAAAATTTCAAGATAATATTTTAAATTCCTTAAAACCGCATAAAACTCTTACAAAGCTTTTAAAAATCACTTAAAAATCGTTAGAAATTCATATAAAAACCTTCAAAATCATTAATCTCTTGAAATCCATATATTAAAATTAGTGAAAATCTCTAAAAATTTCTATCAACCTCTGGAAATTTCTCAACTCTTAAAATCTCTTAAAATTATTAAAGATCTCATCAAATTCCATGAAATCCTTAAAAAATATTACAAAATCTTTTGTGAATTATAAATATTTTTTGAAAACCCTTAAAATTTGACGAAAACCTTCGAAATCTTTGTAAATTCTTCAAAATATTTTATAAAAATCATAAAAAGCGTTACAATATTTCGACTTCGACTCAATCATATTTTTAGAGTAGATAAATACGTGCCGGGATTTTCTTCAGGAACGTATGCCATATTTTATTAAGACTTATTTTTGGTTCTTATATTCTTATATTATTATTTATTCTTATTATTATGTATTCTATATAATTCAGTCTTTTTTTTTATTTTTGAGTCCGTAATATGGGTTTTTTTTTGTTGAGACTCATTTTCGTGTCCTATAATATATAATATTTCATTAGGCCCTTATTTATGACATCTGGTATTTAGGTCAAATTTTTAGATATTACATCTAGGCCCATTTTCATCTGGGTCTTATTCTTTCGGTTCTTTATCTGATCCTTTCTTCATTCGGTCTCATAATTAAATCTTTTTTCAATCAATAAGGCGTCGATACCTTATTCTGCCCTAATTTCGGTTCTTATTTTTGGGCCCTATACTCAGTCTCTTATTAAATTGTATATTTTGTTTTTCGAGTGTTATATATTTTGTTATGCATATATTTCTGGGTGTTATAGTTATATATTCGTTATATGCGTAAAGTTGGTCCTTAGCTAGCCTTTCTGAATGACTCTGAATCTGAACATTATGCGCAGACCAAAGTCGTGCCACAGGGTTAAAGACAAAGGGCCTTGTGGATCGTACGGACAGATAGTAGCTCCAGACTCGAAACTCCAGTTTTTAAAGTTTAAGAGTAAACGAGAGAAGACTTAGGTCTTCTTGATCGTATAAAATTTGCTCCAAGTTACTTCAAAACGAAAAAATAATAAGATATGCTGCGGCTTTCTACCGATGTAAAAGTATGTATTTACCAAGCGAGTGGGACTTTCTCCATATTAGCGGCCGAAAAAAGAAACTCGGATATATGCATTGTCGTATTTTTTTCATGAGCATCCTATATACTACAAATATAATGCCTTCTCATTCGGAACTGAATGATTGGCGAGCGTTATTGGAAACTGTTGCAACTTCTGAGCGCAATTTTCTTGTGGGTGGATCCAACAATCGAAAGTCGTTGATTCCACATTTCTAATCTGGGATTTTGCTAAATATTCATACGCAGCTCAAAGAATAAAACATAGCTATATGTTTTATTAGTATTGGTATAGACTCACGAAGAGCAAGTTTTGACTTTCTGTGAGATAGCAAGAAATTTGCAGCAGAATAAATAATAAGAAAAGATGATGATGATGATGATGATGATGATGATGCTTGTCGCTTCATTTACTCGTTTCGTGAACACTGAACAGGTTATTGACCTATGTAAATTGACCTTCTGCATGAATAACAACGGTAATTACACGGATCGCCCGCGAGAACACAAAACATTAACGAAAGAAACGAATGGAGAGAAACCGGACTTGGATGACAGAGGCCAGCTGAAAAATCCTGTAGATGTTCCTGCCATGATGGTTTCTGTGCAGAAAGTCAGGAAAGTCATCAGTAATCAGTAATCTCTACAGGATTCTGGGAAAAATCTCGTAATCAGGATGAAATTAGCCAGGATTTCCAAGATTCAATGAATTTATTATTTATAAACATTAAGATTATGAGCATCCTTAATTTTTCAAATACATCATTGAGTATAGCCAGTAGAGCCTTTATAGCAGTGCAGGGAGTTCAACAGCGGCTTAACCTCATTCCTGGAGATGACGTCAGTTTTTGCCTTTCCCTCGGCTTCGAACCTTCCAGCATCTCTTCAGATGTGCAAGTATAGATTTTCAATATTGGCTAATCATAGGCAAGTCGAGGCACGTGAGTGTGAAAAATCAGGAATGCATTCGTGTAGATTCTACCTTTTTGTTGCTAACTGAGAAGATGGGAATTGAATTATCTAAATCTCCTTGAAATTATGTCAGTAAACGTTGCTAAAGTGATTTTAGATCAAAAAATCGAATAGATATTTAAAAAAATAGTTTTATTAGGCCCAAAACTATATATTCCATAATTATGGAAAAAAATAGTTATTGGAATAATTCGTTCCTAAAATAGGCCAAGAATAAGTCCCGAAAATTGAGTCATAAAAATATAAGACCTGAATAACACAAGTTCAATTAGACCTAATTTTCACGTCCTGCCACAGAAAAAACAAGGACTGAAAGTGTTTACAGCTGAAATCAGTTTTTAGGCTGAATTTCAGTCTTAAGTTTTTTTAATTTCAGTCTTGTTTTAAGACTAAGAAATCTAAAAACAAGACTTCTTAGTCTTAAAACTGACTTAAGACTGAAATTCATCCTAAAAACTGATTTCAGCTGTAAACACTTTCAGTCCTAGTTTTTTCTATGTGTATTTGGATCTTATTTTATTATGACTAATTTCTGGGTCCTATATTTGACTTATTTTATTGTGAATTAATTTTGGGTCTTGTTTTATTGAGACTTAATTTTTAAGTTCTATATGTCGAGCCTCACTTTTGGGTTTAATATCATGTGTCTATTTTTGAGACCTGTAAGAATTTTGGCAAACTTTAAATTGATATTTCTCTAGGCATTATTACCAATGCTGTCATTTAATACTTTTCTCATAGACCGGTTTGAATTCTAATTGGACCTGGTTTTATTTATTAAGGTGCATACAAATGTACACACGATACCTAGAATGTATAACTATACCGCTGCCCGAGGCGTTTTACAACTCGTTACTCCACGACACGTGCCTAAGAGAGATAAATTGCAATCTGTAAACTGGATCGAGTTTACATTCTATGTAGACTGCGAAACGAGTTGTAATAACGTTCTTACTCAGCGAAATATTAACGTTATACTCTTGACTGTTGACATTTTGCAGCAATCTGATTGGACGACTTCAATATGTTTAGAAATATTCGCAAAAGACACGTCAACAATATTTTATCTCAAAACAGGAGATCTGTATTACATTTTACTGCAAAACTTAATACAGTCATTTGTCATTCAATATTGAAAACATAAAACAACATAAGAAAAGTATTTGTTAAAAAAAACCCCAGGTTAAACTAATTAAGAGCATATACATCACAATTATATATTAGAATAGTCTCATTGCGTGTTACTAATTATGGGAAACGTTTAGAATTCAATTTTCCTTAATTATAACTCTCGGTAAACAAAATATGCAATTTCCATTCTTAACTACGTTTTAACATTTTTTTTACATTCTTACTTTACTTTTGTTATTGTCCTCCTTTTTTACATTCTCATTTCTTAAGATTTTATCGGTAGCATAGAATGTCGCATAAAAAAAGCTACTTATTGCTTCTCTAAAACGGATTGACGATTGACTCGAGAATAAATTATAAAATTATGCGATTTGAAGAAACAGACCTAAAATTATCGTTCTGACATTCCATTGGCATGACTATTAAAATAATTAACGAGTTAATGAGAGTCGAGGAATGTTATTTGATAACAATTACGTCTGAGAAGAGAATGTTCAATAAGATTACAGTATAAATTTCCAATCAAACTTCTGCACGTAATTCGCGATTAAAAGGCAAAGTGAATTTTTTATTTTTGAATTTAAAAGTCTGGCGGCAGATGTCACGTGTAAGTGTCAGAAAACAACGTTTCTCAAATGGTCAATAAACGCCAACGCGTGCTACAGGCTTCTTACCCAGGCGTTCAAGTCTCTCGGGTGTACTACTCGTTTGAAAAACGTGCGCCCTAACTGATTCGGTCCCTCCAAGAAATTCCTGGGTTACGTAATTCATAGAAGCACTCAAATCGGTTTTGGAGATCTAGTCGCTCGAGATTTAGATAATGGACGAAACGTATGCGATTTGTTGACACGAGTGAAGTTCTAATTTTTGTAATTGGTATCACACGAGAAACATGAGACCAATCACGAATAAGCGAACGTGATCGGATGGAAAAAGACCTTGAAGGCAAGAAAGATCGGATACAAGCGCGCAGAAACGCCAGTGGAATTCGCGGATTTGATATTACATCTTTCCAAAAAATAAGGCCCCAAAAATCTCTCAAAATAAGGTCTAAAAATGTGAGCTATATAAAATAAAAGTCCTTTAAAAAGGTCCCAAATTATGAGCCACAACATTTTATTCCCCATAATACGGGACAAAATATAAGTTCCAAAAAAGAGGATTTAGTAAAATAATGCCCAATAATTAAGCCCCATAGGGCCCAAAATGAGGTGATTAAATTAAAAACATCGTTTAAAACGAATGAGGATATAAGAGGTGTCAACCATGAATCACTTGATATTTTTCTGAAAATTGTGACAGGTAATTATGGTAATGACTGGTTTCAGTCGGAAAAATCTGTTCTGGAATTATTTGTTGAAGTACGTGCACTTAGAAAGGCGTGTCAACCTGGGAAAGCGACAAGAGACTTGATATAAGGCGACCTAGTTCACAACAGACTAAAGAATTTTATCAGAAGATGGACAGACCAGATGGAGCTTTTTCAACAAGTCAGACAAGTTTCGGAAATAAGTCCCCCAAATCGTACGTTTTTTTTTTTATCGAAACTTCCTCTTTTATTTCAAGGACCTCATTGGGTCAAAAATTGATGACACTCACCGATTAAACTTGCTGGGAATTATTTCGAGATATCCGTTAGAAGACACTCAATTGCACTTGTCTTGCACTTAAGTACAATTGTATTTGTCACTACACTTTGTACTTAACACTGAAACTTCGCTATTTATATTTTATATTTTATATTTTATATTTTATATTCCAAAAGAATCCACTGGGCACAAGTTCCTCAAGGGGACCACTTGAAACGACACAAACACCAAATGAAGAAACGTTTCCGAGTCACTAGAACTTAGTAGAAATCCCAGTTTTCTCACGCTAAAATCATAGAGTACCATTCACTTGCTTTACTTCTCTTTTTTTCCATTTCTTAGAAAATAAAAGCACTTAATATTGAAAACAATACCACATAATACCACGTGCAATTCCGATTTACGAGAAATTTGCGGTACAGATAAATAAATTTGCAGACAGAGTGTGTGTGATAAGACACAACTGATATCACTATCAAGGTAGATTATTTTTTATAAATATATTGCGTTTTTTTGAAAAAAAAGAAGCTTGTTTTTATCTTATGAACGAAAATGAAAATCTAGTTGATTTTCTTAGGTCCGCGCGTCTCACCTTGCGGAGCGAGTCTCCAGGTCGGCCATGTAACACAGGTCCACGCTGGGCATAATCCCCCCCTTTATTCCCGCCTAGTCCCCTTGAGGCCCTCCATCTTACCTTCCATCTCTTCAATGCTCTTCAGCCGATGGAGAGACCACCACCTCCACTTTTTCCATATTCTCCTTCCAGCACTCCTGCATTCCCCTCTGCCCCCGCATTCCCCTCTTCAGACCCGGCTTTCCCCCCTCCCGGCCCCTCGCCCATGTGCTCAGACGGACCAGAAGACAGCTTCTATATACCCGAGTATATACCTTCTACCTTCTTCAACCTAATATCTTCCCCGCCTTACCTTACCTTACCAGTTACCTCTCCGCCTCTACGGCCTCTGCGAGGTCCGAGACCGAAAGATTTTTTTTTTCTTCTTATTCAGGTACAGGTATAGTTTTGCTCTTGCCTCTTGCCACAAACAAATATGATGCACATATATTATATATTGTTTCGTAGATATTTAAATTTTTTAAGGAAGATTGTAATTAGACGTTTTTTTTTACTCTGTAGTTTTACATTTTTTTTAGTCTGTAATTTTTTTTTTTTTTGGAAATGTAATACAGATAGGGCCCAAAAATTAATTTAAGTAATAAGTAACAAAAATGTAGGGGTGGGAAATTTAATGTAAAAAATAAGGCCCGATATGTAAATACGAAAGTCCCAAATTTAGGAAATCCTGAATTTGATTGAAGTATCAGACGTCTGAGGATTTTTTCGATTTATTGGAATAAAAATATAATCATCAGAAATTTTACTAAGTTTCTAAAATAATTAAAATTTGTAGTTATTTACTAGCAGAAATTTAACTGGTGTTGCTTGGGATTTTAACAGATTTCATAGAATTTAAAGGATTTTACCAAAAGTTGAAAATGTTTGGCAAAAAGTTTTTTCAGATATTTAAAATATTTGAAAAATTATATTATAAAAGGATTGTAAGAGATTGTAGTGATTATTATTATATCTATAAGTGATTTTAAGGAATTTCAAGGTTTAAAAAGATTAAAGAATTCTAATTAGAAAATAGTTATCAAAATATTTTGTCAGATATTTTATAAATAAAAATTATAAAAGGATTTTACGAGATTTATAGTAATTCTAAGAAATTTCAAGAGAAAAAAATACTCGAGGATTTTAAGAAATATTATTCGATTTTAAGAGGTTTTGATGGATTTTAGGGATTCAAAGGGATAAAAAAAAAACTCTTTAAAAAAAAGAGTTGAAAATTGTTATCAAAAGATTTTTTCATAGATTTCACAAGATTACAAAGCATTGTAACTGATTGTAACGAATTTAAAGAAGTTTGAAGAGATTTCAAGAAAGTTTAAGAGAATTAGGAGATTTTCCTAAAATTTTAAGGATTTTCAAAAGATTTAATAATTTTTAAAAAGATGTCCTGGAATTATAAAGTATTTTAGAGAATTTTAAGAGATTTTTTAGAATTTTTAAAAAATATCCTGAAATTTTAAAAGATCTTTAAAACAACTTTCTTAATTAAAAAATTTTTAAAGTTCTCGACCTTTTTAAATTAAATTTTCTTTTATATTTTTACTCTTACTTTTGTAAAGCATTTTAAAAGCATTTTAAATAAATACTTGAAAGATCTTGAAATCTCCCCAAATTCATTTAACTGAAAATGGTTATCGAAAGGGGTTTTCAGAAATTTCACGAGATTTCAAGACATTTTAATAATTTTTGAAAGATGTCCTAGAATTATAAGGCATTTTATAGAATTTTAAGGGATTTTAAGAGATTTTTAGGATTATTAAAATATATCCTGAAATTTTAAAAGATTTTAAAATTAACTTTTTAAATTTTTAAAGTTTTTGAACTTTTTAAATTAAATTTTCTTTTAAATTTTGATCTCATTTTGATAATCTTTTTAAAAAAGTGTTAAATAACTAGAAAATTTGTGTAAATCCCTTGAATTCTTTTAAATTTTAAATACTAGAAAATTTGTGAAAATCTCTTGAATTCTTTTAAATTCTTCTTAAATCCTTAAAAAAATCGTGAATTCTCTAGAATCCTTATTAAATCCTTAGAATAGTTAAAACATTTTTAAATCGCTTAAAATCTTTCGAAATCCCTTGGAATTATTTAAAATTACTTGAAATATCATGAAATCTGAAATCTCCTCAAAACTTAACTTTAACTTCCTTAAAGTCATTTTAAATGGATTGAAATGTGTTGGAAATTTTTCGATCTCTTTTAAACTGTTTTAAAAATCTATAAAAAATCACTATAAAATCAAATAAAATCTCTTAGAATTCTTTAAAAATTGTTTAAATCCCCTAAAGTTTCTTTTATCCCTTAAAATTCCTAAAATTTCTTATTAGAACTCTTTTTTTAAAATCCCATGAATTTTCCTAAAATCCTTTAAGGTCCCTGTATGAAATCCCTTAAAATTAAAATACTTTTAAAATCCCTTAAAATCTCTTAGAATTCCGAGAGCAACACCATATAAATTTCTGCTAGTATAAATAAAAATAAAATGAAATAGTCGCAACAACTTTTTATGACATTCTTAATACAGTAAATCTAAAAAAAAATAAAATAAAAAAAAAATTCGTCAGACTAGACGTCTTAGACTTCAACTCAATAAATCCTGACATCGGTATTCGGTATTGAAAAAAAAATCGTTGATGTTTGAATAAATAACAAGGAATGGTTGAAGTGAAAAAAATAGGAAGCAGATAGTTAAATACCTAATCGCATTATCTCTCCAGTATCTTTTTGTAAACGATATCTTAGGTCTACAAATGTAACATGTTCACCACTATAAATATTTTCCATTGCATACGACCTACATATATATATAAAAAATTTGATTAAAGTAAATTTCCTCTTATGGTAATTATCCCATATGGAATAATTAAGGTAATTATTATTATTACCCTGATAAATGATCTGTTTTTTAAGAGTTAATGATTTTCAAGTGGAATTTAAATTAGACTCATGGTTTTTGGGTTCAAATTGAGATTTATCATCATCAAAAAAAGGTGTCTGCTATCAAAGCGCTTTTATCAAATTTGAATGCAGCCTCTTAAGGAGGAGTGATTCCGAACAATACTGTCCCACTTTTGTGCATCGTGTTTGCAAAAACCTTGCAATTTATATGATTACAAAGTAAGAATCGTCCCACAACAATCGTTCGGACATGAATGTTTTGGTTAGCTCTCAAGAAAATCAATACGTGATCCTTACAATCCTATAGATACACCAATACCTCTGTATATATATATATTATATACATTATACAGGGATACTATAACCTTTAGCTTTACACGGCCCTTGTTGCTCTCTTGAGAGAGCAGTTTTCATCCCCCTTTTTCCCTTCTCTCTCTCCCTCTCTCTCTCTCTCTCTCTTGCGTGTGAAATTGGCCCGAGTTGAACACTCGAATTCCGACTGCAACAGCCACTCATCTTCGGGTGGCTGCAGAATGCAGCAGGTGCTTTATATACCTGGTCCTCGGCAATAGTTTTGAAATAGGAGTCTAGGTCCTAGAACCAGGTTCCCCTCACACCCATCCATATATTCAACAGGCAGAGGCACCTCAGGCACCTGGCACACTGCACAGGCATGAGCATCGATGCCATTTCGCCGCCATTGCCAGATTCCACTGATGTTAGGCCCGCACTGGCTCTGTTCTGGTCTGGACAGTCTAGAAGGGTCTATTGTTAAGTTCAAGTGTTTGGTAGCGACCTACACCACAGGAGGGTGAACTCAATGCGTTAACAGGACTTACATTTGCGAGAACAATAGCGCAAATTTTAAGGCGAAGAACACTAGAATTCGCCCGAGAGGCGCAATGTTTTATACATGTTTTTTTAAAAATGAATCATAAATTATAAGTCAAGTTTCCTTAACTTTCGACTTTAAATTAACATCGAAACTGGATCTAGATTCAGTTATTGTTGGGTCAAGAAAACGTTTGGTTGAACTAACAAAAATTTATTTCAGTCAACAAAACATATTTTGTTGCATAAAATATTTTTTTGAGTGCAATATTATAAGGCCCCAACAAAATAAGAAATTTTTTTTGGGTTCCGATATTTGGGACTCATTTTTTTTTGGATTGAAGCTTAAGACGAAGCTGAACGAAGTTTGATGAACACTTTTTTATTTATTTATTTTTTTATATTTATTAGATAAGAATATTTAAAAATTTCCCAACATTATTTTATTACATTCTCATCAGAGAGAATGTATTATTTTTATTTATTTATGTACTAGCAGAAATTTATCCAGCGTTTTCCGAATAAAAAAATTAACATTTAACAAATTTTTAAGAGATTCCAAATGACTTTAAGGAACTTCAAAAATTTTCATAAAGACTTCAAGTGATTTTAGGGGATTTCAAGATATTTTAAGGTATTTAAGAGTTAAAAACAGTTTCAAGGGATTTTTTTTAAGAAAATTATTTGAAAGAGTTGTGAAAAAAATATTCGAGAGATTTCTACAGATTTCTGAAGATTTCAGGACATTTCAAATGATTTTATAATGAATGCCATGGAACTTGTGAATACTTTTAACGATTTCAAGACATTTAGAATGATTTAAAAGGATTTAAAGTGATTCTCGGGAATTTAAAGGGACTTTAAAGAATTGCAAAAGATTTTTAAGTATTTCTAATAAAATACCTTATATTTACTTCAAATTCTTTAAAATCTTCTGTAAATGTCTTTAAATCGTTTAAAATATATTAAAATCTCTCAGAGCTCATTAAAATCTCTTGAAATATTTTGAAGTTCCTTCCAATTCTTGAAAATTTATTAAAATCAGTTAAAATGTTTTGAAATCTTGCGGACTCTCTGAAAAAAACCTTATTTTGATTAAAACTTTTTCAATTCTTTTAAAAATCCCTTTATATCCCTAAAATAAATAAAAAATCTGATAGAAACCCTTGAAATTCCTTAAAATCACTATAAATCTCTTAAAATCCGGATTAACGCTCCACAAATTTCTGCTAGTAAATAAATAAAAATAAAATCGTTTTGGGAACTTTTTTAATGTAAAAAAATATAAATAAATAAAAATAAAAAAATAAAAAAAAATGTTCGTCAGCCTAGACGTCTGGAACTTCAACCCAATATTTTTTTGGGCCTGTATTAGGGTTTCATTTAATTGGGTCTTATTTTATTATTATTTTTTACATTAATACATGTAAAACAGTTCAGACTTTAGCCCATGGAAGGTCACCATGAGATTTTCAGTTCTTCTATAATACATCTCTGCCACATTCTCTCTACCATCATTCTTGAGGATTTCCCAGAATTTTTCCTCGCATCACGTCCTTTCAGATGAAAGGCGCCTTGAAAATGCGATTCTCTTGAACCCTAACCAATTCTTTGCGAGCTTCTCGTGCACTTTATCTGATTCCTGCACAGGCTACATAGCAATGCGAAACTTGCGGTTAGAAATACTTCGTGTACCTTCCACAGGGCTCGAAACATAGGTTGAAAATATTACTATTAAATATTAAAATATTAAAATATTAAAATATTAAAATATTAAATATTATAAAATTACTATTAAAATATTACTATCTCCAAGTACTTTTCGCGACACTTTTGGCCTGTTTTGAAAAATATTGTCAGACACTGAAAAAAAGGTTTGGTTCGGAAAACAAAATAATTTTGTTGGTATTTGTGCAACAAAATTATTGTTGGGTCAAGAAAACCTTTTGTTAAATCAACAAATCGTTTTGTTGAACTAACAAAAATTTATTTCAGCTAACAAAACATATTTTGTTGTACAAATCTTGCAATTTTTTCATTAATATTAATTATTAATTGAGCCTATATGTGTGGGTCGTACATTCGTGGAATTGAATTTGGTCCCCATATATTTTTCTGAGTTTTGTGTGTTTTGATACAATACTTATATTTTAACAGTACAGTGAGTGAGCGAGTATCATCATAATGGCATTTTATATGCCGAAGAGTATCTCTCCAGGTACGACGCAATCCTGACTTGTCCTGACTGCATAGTTTGGCAGTGGCAGGGATATTCTCGCGAGCATAAAGTCGTCCATTGTTACGAGTAAGAAGAACAAGGAGAATAGAAGAAACAAGTAGGAGAGAAGAAGAAGGAAGGAAAAAGCGAGATGAAGTAAGAAGAGGAAAGAAGAACGTGGCACGAGAGCACGAGAGTGGCAAAAGTGCCCTCCATGGTGCCCTCGAAGCACCTCTTCGGCTCTCACCATCGAGTAGGTACCTCCCCACTATGGGATGTAACGCGGCACACCATTACCGTGGCACTTTGGTAAAATACTGCCCAGAGCCCCAGAAGAGAATACCGGTCCAGGGATACAGTGGCGTCTCTATAAAGGGATCTACGATTCTATGGAAGAAGAGCCCAAAACAGAAGAAGAATCCAAAAAGAAGAAGAATTTTTTTTATTAGACCAAAACGTAAATTAATCAGTTTTTAACACAGGCCCGAAAAAGGGTCGATGTTATAAATTAAAAATATGTATTTGTCTCCCATTTGTTGAGAAATCTCTCAAATGGTAAGCAATTTTTCACAGAAAAAACTATGGTTACATTTTGTTGCAGGTAAAATTTTCCGCGGTTAAAGTTTACACGCTATTTGGCGAAAATTTATCCTACGATGGAATAAAAACCGTCGTCTGCTACGTCTTTGGCAGCAGTGCGAAGGACAACAAAATATGAGTAAAATTGAGCTACAAATTAGAACACCAGATGTTAAAAAAACATGTTACTTGTTTAATTATTATTTTTAAAATAATTAGACTTGCCGCGGACGAGTGAAAATGTATTTTTGGTGACTGGGAATAAAGCAATAAATTGACACACGAACAACCCGCCATGTTAAACTGTAATACCGACGGATCTCACAACTTATGCACAATCTTATGGTTAAGAAGATCAGTGAATATGGCGACTTTTCTACAGGTGTCAAGTTCCGAATTATCAGTAACGAAAAATATGTTTTTATTAGTCCGAGATAAGTAAAACTATTTTTTTAATGAAATTGAAGTAGGTAAAACGC
>UCOK01000039.1:0-47286 GCA_900474325.1 Synergus umbraculus | reverse complement strand
GCTTTTAAATCCTTTAAAATTACTCTTAAAAATCAAAATTTTGTAAAATTCTTTAAACTTCCACAAGGAACTTTAAAATTCCACTAAATCTTTTAGAAATTATACATATCTCTTGTAATCCCTTTAAATTCATAGAAACCTCTTAAAATCTTTTAAAATTACTGAAAATTCTTACAAGACTTTTAAAATCCTTTGAAATTCCACGAAAATATTTATAATTCCTTAAAATGTTTTCCAAGTTTCTTAAGTCCTTTATAATGTAACGAAAAACTTTAAAATTCCTTAAAATATAAAAAATCTATTACAAATTTTCAAAATTCCCTAAAATTCCACAAAAAAAAAATGATTTTAATCGTTTTTGTGGATTTTTAAGGGACTTCAAGAGGTTTTTGGAAGTTTTAAGAAATTTTAACGTATTTCGAAGGTTTTCCTGACATTTTTTTGCACCATTAGTTTGTTTTTCTTCTTTCAACTTCAAGTCATTCAAAAACCAATCAGGTTTGCAACAACAATGTATGCGAGATTTTCGAGATATATCGTGACAAAACTTTTTTAAGATAGGATCTCTTTACGGTATTTCAGGTACGTATTTTTCGCTAAAAATGAATAGTATTTGTTTCTAATCATTTTAATAGATGAAAAGTGCGTTTTTTTTTGATAACTTTTTGGTATGGTCTTATTAGAATATTATTATTTTTATGAATAATTTTTAGGATACACCCGGTGTGTAGGATGAATGTGTTCGTTGCTCCAGTACACGTGAGGCCGATGAAATAGTAAAACAAGCCGCGGTAGTACGCTCGAGCCGGGACCCTAATGGTTTCATCCTTGACGGCATTTGCCATTTGCATAATTCGCCATTCATGCTCCTGGGCTTGAGAGTTTCAGGCATGTCCGACAGATAGAGAACTCGTTTTCTTGCACTCATTTACCTTTAATAAACGGTATCTTCCAATAACTTGTCAAACAAAAAAATTGAATTAATTTGAAAAAAATAAATATAAAGAGATCTCACTTTAGATCTTGTCTACAAATAAACATCACAACCCACCAAACTAATATTTCACCAAAAAAAAATTCTAATCGTGAAGGATCGAACCCCAGACGTTAGGCACGAGAGTCGAGAATCGAGAGTTTTTGTCACTGGACTAATTATTAAAACAAAATTTTTTAGAACAATTCTTTTTGAAATTTGATAGCCAAATTTTGGATTTCGGTCTCCTTTGATCGCATTTAAGATTTAAGGATCCTCGTTCGTTATAGAGAGCGAAGTATGGGACACATGTGCACGTCGGCATTTATGGAATGCGTGATAACGACCTGCGGTTTTGCACGCACCCCAGACGACTATAAGGGATGGGAAGGGAGTAAAAAAATGTTTGACGTTACCAGTTTCTCTCAGCACCTCAATTCCAGCGTTTCTCTCTTGTCGGAGAGAGAAAGAGAGAAATGGAATGGAGTTGGAGTGGCCCAAAAATAACTCGTGACGCACTCTTTGCTCCCGCGCCGGACTTAACTACTAGCATAGAAATATACGTATCTATAAACAAGCCAGACGGCAAACCCATCCGAAGGGTCAGACTTTCAGGCAAATTTATTAATCTACGATATCTTAATTATTTTATACTAAAAATTAAATTAAAATCGGTTTAGTTTAATCATGATTAGGGCTAATGTCCGTTAGAACCACCAGGAAGGATTGGAAAACAAAAAAAATGATTTAGAAAATGTAAATCTGTTTGGGATTGAACCCGGGTTGGAAAATTCACAATCGGTAACAATTCCACTAGACTAAATCAGCCTTATTTCCTACAGTATCTCTTTTTTAAAAAATAATCGTCAAATAATCCGATTTTGGGGATTTCTTCTTTGTTAATCAACTATAAATGATAAATAAATCAAAGATAATGTATATTTTTGAATAATTGGAAAAGGGAAGAGATAACAGGTCGGGACCGACTCGTGTCGACGGAAAATGATCGGGGCAAATTAAGCTTCTTTCGTCAAGGAAGAAATAGTGGTTCCATCTAAAATATGCACTTCCCAGAAGTAAAACGAATATCTTCAAAGGTGTACCGAAAAGGACGCGCGTGCCCGCGAAAGAAAGTGAGAAAAAAATTAGAGGAAGGCGAAAAAAAAGGAAAACAGTATTAAAAAAAAGATAAGAGTGAAATATTGAGAAGAGGAGAGGATACGAGTTACAACGGAATATAAATGCGACCCTAGTGAGATGAAACGAGTTAAGACGGAGGCTGGAAAAGGGAGAGAAGAATAACAAATAGAAAAATTCAAAGAAAAGTACCGAAAAAATCATGTTAGAGTAAAGACAGAAAATTCCTAATAGAATTTGGCCACATATTTTTAAGAGTTTCCCAGGAATTTTAAGAGAAAAAGATCTTCATTTTTGGAAATTGGGATGAAGCAACTGAAGCAAGCGTAGTTGGAAAATAATTGAGATGGCATTTTCGAATTAAGTGCGAATGAATTTGATTTGAATCCATTTAAAAACCAATCATTTTAATGCAGAAAGGAAACACGTGCCTGCTTTTACATTTATTAGTGGAGTTCTAGGTATGAAATACTCCACGTGTAACTTGGGATTCGTTTCAACGGTCTAAATAAATTAGATTTGCATCCGCTGAAAGACTCAAAGTATAAATGGGGGAGCGTGTTGAAACGACACGTGCTTAAAAATTGATAATCTTCAAACAAAACTCCTGATAAGAAAATAAAATAAAAAAAAATGTTTCATTCAAAAAAGAAAAAATATATATAAGCAACGAAAATAGAAACGGAAATACATAAATTAATTGACAGAGAAGATAGAATAAAACATAGGTAGAAAATTATTCAACTTTTTCAATTAGATAGAATAAAGATGAGGTTTTAAAAATTAAAGAAAAAGAATGGTAAAAAAAGCCCGTTCGACTACGTTTTTATTCAAATAAAAAATGTAGAAAAGCGAACATTGTTATGCCGGATCGATAGCGATTGAAAAATAATATTCATGAATTGGTTCTCCGGTATCGCCGGAAATCGTTATTGTTGACCACACACGTGGCCAGGCTGAGTTTGTAGTATGTAATATGTAAGACTTTTCGAATAAAATTCTTTGCAACAACGTCATACGTACGTTGACACACCAAAGACTTAAATCAGACCGGATGACGGCATGTGATAAATGACGTCGAAGGTCACGTGCCATTGATGGCAAAAGAGTTGCATTGCGTTCTTTGAAACAATACAATTTCATTCATAAAAATAAACACACACACAAAAAAAAACAACATTCCGAATGAGGAAAACAGGAAAAAAGGCTATAAACCATTTTTTACGATTCATTCAGTGATCGAGAGATAAATAAACTCAAGTCACTACAAATTTTTATCAGTCGTTTACTTTTTCTTCAATAATAAACATCCGCAGATTTTTACTTCTTTTGGGGAGAAAAATCAAATTAATGAAAAATCTTTGACAAATTAAAAGGATTTGAACTAGAAATTTCAAATTCATTTCTCACTTCCCCTCGAAATATAATTTCGTTCTTTTTATCACAGCTAAAAGTTTTCCAAGTTTAAAAATCAGAAGGCCAAGTTTTTGCGAATTTTTCGCGTAAAAATTGTAAAGGAAATTATGAATTGGCTTTCCCTACTTTCCAGTCAACGGAACGTTTACAATGGGAAGAAATGGGTCACTATGGCGAGTAGTGGAAACCGCACCCGTTCCCTTCATTCATGCCAGCGACCCGGTAGGGAACTGAATGAACCAGCGGTGTGAGGTCACGTGATTTGTATTAGCTGAATTCTAATTGAAATTCGCATCTGCTTAGAAACTACAATTCTTCGAAAAAAAAATTTTTTCTTCAATTTTTTTGTTTCATTTAAAAAAAAAAATTCAAAATTATATACTTCTCTGCTCTCCTTTTAAGTACGATATGTTAAAAATGTATACAATACATTTTTGTTTGCCGAATTTGATTTCTAGATTTCGAGATACTTGAAAGTTTTCGAAATATGTACACTTTAAATCAAATTTCGCTCTCGGTTTCGACCATAAATTTATAACGATAATTGCGAGCAGATAGGTATAAGAGCTTCGAAGCAATTGAGGCATTTTTACGAGTTAATTTTGAAGTTCGTATAATAGGGAGAAAGACAGGGAGTTGGCTAAAAATGGGGTTTAGTGTTAGAGTTAGCAGAAGCATAGAAGGATGGACCAGAAAGTGATGGGAAGATAAGAAAAGAAGGAGAGGACAGGAAGAGAAGAAGCGTTGGAAGATTGCAGGGTTTGGGGGGCCCCACAAAATAACATGGGCGTTTAGAGGAACTTCCGGTGAACTTCAAAATTACATCTTGGTCCCGCAAATCAAGCCACGTCTCCCACTTACGATAATTATTAGCGTCTCGAGAAACTTGCACCCGTCGTACGAACTAAGAAGCTGTAGCCTCCCCCTCCCCCCAAAAAAAAAAAAACAAAAGAAAACAAATAAAAAAAGCAAATCGATTACTAACTGCCACCCAGATTCCCATTCAAAACTTAAAACACGAACCAAAAGAAAATAATGATGGGGTTTTGCTGATGAAGTGTGTGCATTGTACAAAAATTTCGTTTCGAAAGTGAAGGTTTTGAAGTATAGGAATTTCTCTAGAAAAAATTCCCCCTTTATGATTTAATTTCAGTTCTGTATACAGAACTGAAATTTTTATATTGAAAAGAAAATAAATTTTAAATATTATTAATTATTATTTTTATACATATTTCGAGATTGAAATTGTAATAAATTCGAAATTGGCGAATTGAGAGAAGACAGACGAGTTAAAGTTGGAAGTGAGAAAAGATGATAAGATTTATATCGAGCATTTGTGGTAACGAGGATGAAATCGAGCGAGTCAGGGCGTTGTACCATAATCGAGAAGCGATAGAGATTTCTCGCTTCCGGTGGCAATGGCCATTCTGATTTCTTCCTCGAGTTCAGCATTTCTCGATCCAGATATGAAATTTAATTCTCGAGATGAGAAATAATGATAAATATTAAAATTCTTATAAAAGTGAAATTCTTTTCAATTCTTAAACAAGATTTTTTAAAAATTCTGATGATTAATAAAAAGTATACATCGTTTTTGTAACCTGAGAAATAAAAAGAATAAAATTCCGGTATCACCATAAGAGAAACTTAATCTGAATGAGGAATTTCTTCAGTGTTGATTCAGATTGAAAGCCACTGAACTCAGATGGTTAGCGTATCAGCCCTGTCTAGTCACGGTCCATTGAAGAATGGGTTGCAATCGTGCAAAGGGGACCGATGCAGAGAGCAAAAGAAAATGTAAGAAATAAGAACCAGGGCCGCACTCACTTCCTTTTCATTTATCATCTTATCTCCGCCATAAATCATTACTCAATTATTTAAAAATACTGGATATTAATTCTATCTCAGATTCAAATTGGCAGAAACTATCTTACGTTCTAGAAATTACTTCATTCTTATATTCTGGTTAAAAGAAATTTGCAGGTGAAGGGCTTTAAAAAGGGGGGCAGATGTCAATTTAAAAGCAGGAGGAAAAAGAAGGGCGGAAGTTAAAAAATTGGAGAGGTCCTTCCGCTTTTGAAGCCGGAAGGAAAGATATCTGAATGAAGACGAGAGGAAGGACTTGAACGCAGCCAGGGCGCAGATCCTCTCAGGTTGGCCCTTAATTATAATTGCATCGCTTCTTTAAGAAGGAAACGCCAGTTTATGCTAAATTCACGTCCTGCCTTTCTTCTCTCCATCGCATTTCCTTTTAATACTCTCAAGAATGTAGTAATTACTCACTTTATCAAATTCATGAGCATAAAAAATTGCAAATCAGTAGAGAACAATCAACCTAAAATAAAATCCTGAAAGCCGTATTTTCTCAAAATCTCCGACACAGATAAAGTTGATTGTGAAGGCGTGAAGATATTGAAAATCGATAAGCTTCGACATCGATTGTCTAATAATCTAATACAGTCTTTAACTCTTATCTATCGTCGGTATCTCGCGATCGGTGACTCTGCGATATCGAGGAGTGGCCTAGCCTGCCTTTCGAAATCTGCAAAAGTGCCTGAAACATTCGCTCTCGGCGATGTCATAACAATCGGTGTCAACGGTCAATTTTTCCAAAGTCGACAATTGTTCCCAGCCCCTCATTAAATAAAAAAAAAATGTTTTACTCAAGATACTAGATTTACCACGTCCTATAATGATAAAGAGAGGATTTATAATCATTATCTATATACTAGATTCAAATTCCGTCTACTATCATTGCTACTATACCGAAATGTAAAAATTGAAACTTTAAATTTCGCGGAAAAAGCCTTGTAGCGCCCTCTGTCGAGTCTTCAGAACGCGCGCGAAATTCAAATCTTGAAATTCATTTTTACGATAAATGTGCAGTTTTAACTCTGACATTCATACTAAAGTTAGTTTTTCGAATAGGATCCTTAAGCTTAAAGAGCTATTTATTTTTAAAGAGAATTTTGATGCGTGACGTTTAAAATCAACGATTATGTCTCTTTTTGTTTTCTCCCATTTTTTTTCTTATTATTTGGTACAAGATCAAGTATCAGGGAGTCACTTTGTGCAGCTCTTTGCACCGGCAGCAGGAAAAGATGGCTCGCTTCCTCGCATTGTCTTTACCAAGTAAGCAGTTTGAAGACATGGGAGCGGATGCGAGCTACACGCTCCGTCAGCTATAAAGCTGGATTTCCACGTGTCGACGACCAGTGATTTAAAATGCTATTTCGTTCCTAATAAACAACCATCACGAGTCCTTGGAAAAATCATTATCGACATGCCAAGATACAATTTCTATCCCCTTTACGATTAAAAGAGCAATTAAAAAATGATGACGGAAATACTGAGATTCTCGGAATCAAAAAAATGGAGAAATCCTTGCAATTGTCTTTGAGGGTTTAGCTTTTATAGTGATTGTAATTTTAAGATTACTTGATGCCGCGTAACCCCGACGAGACCAGGAGCCACGGAGTCTCATTCTCAACTGGATAATCATCCGAGGCAATTTAGCAATGAATGAAAAAGTGCCTAATTCACCAGTTCAATGATGAAGCCTTTCCGTCAAAGCGTCCGTTCTGAAGGGTTAGGGGCGTGTGCACTTCCCACGCCACATCCGGTCTCTCATCCTGATTCCCAACTCGCCTCCTGCGATTCCATATTTTCTAATTTATACTATGATTATGATGATATTTTTAAGCTGGTCTGCATTCTTCAATTAAGAGCTCCACTCTTCTGCAGACACAATTTAATAAACTTAACCGATTCCATGGTTTAAATTTCGCGCGCGCGTGAAAAACTCGTAAGGAGTCGCCACCTGTTCTGCACGTGAATTTAAAAAAGAAATTTTAACTGTCTTTTTCTAGAGTCAGTGGCAGTAAAAATTAATAAATTGACTTCAATAGTGATTGGATGCAATAAAGTCCTATAATTCCTTTAAGGAATTTTAAATGTAATAAAATTTGCAGGAATTTAAAAAATATTTTGCCGAATTTTAAAGAATTTTGTGATATTTTATGAGGTTCCTAATAATTATAAGGAATTTTCTGATTTTTAAAAGATTTTCTAGAATTTTAAGCCATCTCAAGAGATTTTTATGAGTTTTAAAATATTTTATGGGATTTAAAGGATTTTTAAGTTTTTCAGGTAATTTTATTAAGAGATTTTAAAAGACTTTGTAGATTTTTAAGGGATTTCGAAGGTGTTCGTGAAATTTTTTTGCACCGCATTAGTTTTCTTCTTTCAACTTCAAGTCATTCAAAAGCCAATCAGCTTACAAAAAATATGTATGCGAGACAAAAAAAAATTTAAGGCCGTGTGTTACTTACCATATGAGCCAATTTAAATAACCCCGTTTTTTACCAAAATTTTTACTTTTTCAAAAAAATAATAGTGAACATCCGTCCGTGTTCGCATTCTTAACGGATGTCCACTATTATTTTTTTTGATAAAGTAAAAATTGTGGAAAAAAAAGCGGGATTATATAAATTAGCTCATATGGTAAGTAACACATGCCCTTAAAGGAACATAATATCGCTGCTTAACTTCAGTGATCGAACGATAACTGACGCTTTCAGCGTGGACAGGCCACTGTCCAAAGATGTGTGATGAAATATGAAATTAAATAGAGAGTTTGGCGATGTGCTCGGTGGTCTTTCAAAAACAATAATTGATAATCGTGTCACGTGTTCGAATGGTTCTAAGAAGGATGGCGCCGCGTGCGTCCTGGATAGCTAGTATTTCCAATCTTCTTCCCCCTAAACAGGACGAGGACAGGAAGACACCCAGCGAGAATCTTTAATTACCAAAGCCATTGTTCTTTCCGTCAATGCCTCGCTTGCATTCCGCACGCGGATGCGATGCCGCGCAATGACGATTAAAACCCCAGGAGGCGATAAAAACGTGAAATTTTATAGCCGGACCCACATAACGGTTGCGTACTCCCAAATATTCACGAGCTCTATAATAAAAATTCTATAACGCAAATTAAAACAATTCTATTTGAAACTTTCAAAATTTCGGTTTCTGAATGTCGATAATCTGAAATTTCGAAAAGTGAAATGTAGTGCAAAGTGTTTGAAACACAAGATCTGGTTGATTGCGAGATTGATTGATTTATAGATAAATTGATAAGAATGAAAAGGAAGGCGTTGGGGCTCGTTAAAGAGATAAAGATAAATTGAATATAATATCTTAGGGTTTCCCTGGCAAAGTCGACCTGTTCTCCTGTTAACTCGGTAATCGCAATCGTTCACGATTGTGTCAAGGCGAGCGGCCTTCGGTCTTGAGACTCGAGTACGCCAGCGTACGCAGTAAGAATACGAGTATTCGCACGTACTTAACGCATTCCTCAGATTGCTTTCGAAGCAATCGATAAGTCCCTGCCTACTGCTAATAGAATTAATTGCTTCATTCCTAGTTGCCAATTCAACAACAACAAAGAAAGAATTCATTCTTCATGCAAAAATAATCTCCACTTTAATTAATATTCATTATGAGCCTAGCTCTCGTTGAATTTCAATTTTTATTCCTTATGAGTTAAATTTTACTTTCATAATAAGAGCCTGATTACGTTCAAATTATTAGTGCTAAACAAAGTTAAATTTTTCGACAGATCGGTATCAGCAGACCATAATGGGCCAAGAAATCGATCCTATGATCCCAAAGATCAATGATCCTTTCTCAGATAGTCTCTGTTCACATTTATACTCAAGTAACGAACGATACCATCGACACGATTGATATCGTAATGGAGTTTTATGATAATACCTTAGGGATTATATCTACAGGACTCGGGATACCTATTCTCTTTGCAAAAATGGCTATTCATCCTGCAACAATTATCCCCAATTGGACTCGCTTGATCGAACTGGATAAGCTGTATTTTTATCTCATTGCGATAACCATTTCTAAACTGATACCTGCATACTTGACAATACACTGATATACCGGAAATACGTCACTCATTTCCGCCTGCTCGTTATTTTCGTTAAAAACTCGAGGAAGAAACACTGATCATATTTCTCCCGAAATATGCTTTTACGTTAAAATGGAGGAAAAAAATTATGAATAAGAGACATTTTATTGCTGACGAAAAATGTGTCGAGCTGTTTCCGGTCACTTAGTTTCTTTTGTCCCACATCCACAATTCTCGCAAAAAAAAAATATTGCCAATTTTTCGAAATTCAGAATAAAGTGCCAAATTACGGAATTTTGAATTTGTTTTCAGATAAGGTTTTCTCCACATCAAAATAAAGATAAATTCCAGTCATTTTCTGTTTAAAATCCTGAAATATCTCAATCCATTAAAAAGTTATAACTTTTTAAAAAAAAATCTCACATTCACGACCGGTACATATTATTCTTCTCTTAAAAGCATGAACGAATTATCTACGGTCTGGCGTGAGGCGCTTTTCCGGTTCGCTCGGCACTGGATTGTCAGCGATGAGCAGTCGGATATCAAAATCATCGACAGGCCGGAAGTGAGTGTATCCGATGACGAGAACGCGACGGCTTCTATGAAACTCGCGTGACGTCCGCCGGGAAGCAGTGGGAGGGTCGAACGAGAATCGTATTTACTCTCGCGTATCTCGGCCGATGATTTATTGCACTAGTGTGTGTGTGAGAATACACAACTATCTCTTTTAGTCTCCACATCTATGTAGAAAAATAGGAAACGGTATGTGTGCACGGATCACAGATCTCTTTCTGTCATCATCAATTGATAAATTGATCAGCCAGTTGCCAGTGCAAAGCTCGTCCTGGATGCAACTTGGATTCACAAATACATCGCCAGTTACATACACAAGAACATGTTTCCGTCAATTGATCCAATTCCAAATACTGTCGTCATTCTCTGATAAGCGACAGTTGTGTTTGTATATTAGTATTTGCATATGTGTTTGTATATTTGTACTTGTTCGTATATTCTTTATACATTCACATTTACACATGTGTTTGCACACTCGTGTACGTGTATTTGCATTTGTACTATTTTCGTCAACAACTTTCGACTTTGTCGCATGAATGAATCTTATCGCTGGCTTACTCGAAGCGTTATTATATTTTTTGTCGGTGAAGAGTCAAGGGAATAAATTTTTTCATCAGCAGAGACGCTGTTTTTGATCTTCAGGGCAGAGAAGTGAGTTTGAGGTCGCGGAATATCAGAATCAGCGACGGATGGGGCTTCCGGTAGATTGCTTCCGGTTCGCTGGCGTCACGTCCGTCTAAGAACGAGGCGGAGAAACAGAGCGGAAAAGACAAGCTAGGCCTAGCCTAGCTGATGATAGTAAATGTACACCTAACATGTATGTACTTAAGAATCTGAGATTGTATTTACATCACACAGCCATAATTCTATAACTCTGCAACCATACCTGTAACCATTTCTGCCAAGAGGCCCGGAAATGAAAACCTAGTAGGCAGGCTTTCTCACATTTCTGTCGCAACGACGGAAGTTCGACTTAAAAGCTTAGAATTAGCAACTTTTCTACCGATTCTCTATTCATATATGCTAATTTACTTTTGTATTTTAATTTTTAATTCTCTAAGCCCTCAGTTCTAACATAAATCATATCTTTTTCCTAATCCAGTTAATTGTAAGAAAGAAAAATTCAAAGGAGAGATCAAGGGAGAGATGTAGTAATCTCATCGCTGTCACCATTTCATGTTTAATTTCCCGTGAGATCTTTTTTTGTTATTTTCTTCATAATTTTAGCATTTTACGAAAAGCGTGCTGCAGATAAATGATAGAAAATGACTACGGTTTCTTTGAATTAGCCGCAAGCAAGAATCGCGACCAACACGCCTAACTAAACTTTCTGAACACTTGGCAAGCCCACGAGCCCAACCCATCCGCAAGTAAATGGAAGGAACTAGCGTAGGATCGTGCGATTCATTCGCATTCATTTGAGAGTGTGTTATGTGCTTTCGCGGGTGCGTCCACGTGTGTGAGTGTATCCTTAAAGGTGTCACCACACCGCATTCCTGAGTTTCGTATACGTGATCAGCTTGCAAAATGTCCTTTACTGTCATTCCAAATTCAAGGGTCGACAAAAAGGAAAAAGTGTCTCGCTCTCAATATGTATAATAATAATACCTTCTCTGATGAGAATATAAAAATCGAATGTACAAATCGCGGGGACTCTATTCAATTTCAAGTCCTTTCCCAATGTCTGTCCTTATTTTAAGATTTACAAGCATACATCATTGGTACATTTCAAAATTTCACTTGTCCTTCTATCCCGTGTGATAAAATTGCTGAAAAAGGCAAAAACAGTTTTTCGGAATGTTGTCTTTTCTCTTTTTAAATTGGCAACAAGACATGGTGAATTTTCGAGAAACCCACGCACAAGGAAAGTGTGGGCGACCTCTTCCTAACCCGGACCCTCATCCTTGTCTTCCTCTTCCCTCCCGCTTTCCTCTTTACGATTGTCACGGAGGCGAAACTCTTTCGGAACAATCGGAACTCTCTCGAGTTTTACTTGTGAATGAACGAAACCCTTCCTCACTCCCACTAAGCTATTCAGATTCATTCTCTTTTTTTTTCCCCTCTCTCAAGAGCGAGACGAGGATGAGAAACATGCGAAATTGTGAATGGCGAATGACGGACCGATAACGTAATTCTATAGAGTATCGCGTATAGTATATAAGAGAGATAAATGCGTAACTGCGAGACGCATTTTTCAAATCTAAAGGGGAAGCTTCCAGCACATGTTGCTTACACAATTCGAGGAAAAAGTCTATTGCGTAATTGGACGATTTTTAATTGGGAAGATAAGTAGCGACAAGGCAAAAAAGAAGATAATTTTTTGAGAGTTCGAATTATTTTTAAAGAGGAGAGAACAGCTTCAGTAATTTTAGTTTAAATCTTATAAGCAAGCACATATTTTTCGTCTCTACTACATAGAAATGTCAGTTTGTTCAAACGATAAATGAAAATGTTAAATTAGCGATCACAAGACATGAAACCTCCCCCAGTAGTTTGAGCATGAATAATGAAAATAAAAATGTTTGATCATTTTTTGCAAATCTCAGATGATAATGAATGCAGAATGAGGTATAAATAAAAATAAAGGAAACAAGTCGACTAAATTGCAAAGCAGAACGAATGGTCTCTTTTGGCCAATCAGATTCACGAGTGACAGGTCTCATTCATTCGGCGTCTGGATATAAATTGGCGAGAGGCAGTGTAACGGGGCGATTGTTTCGATTCCTTTTTATTTATTTTGACTGCTCGTTTTTAGGATTAATTGAAAGTCAGAAAATAAACGAACTCGCGCTTCTCGCGAGAATAAAGGCGTAAAAGAAAGGCGAGCCCACGCGAGATCCTTCTTCATCCCACGGGGATTACAAAACACGACGGGTTCGCTTGAGCTAACAGAGTAAATTTGTAGAATGTACATACAAATGTATAAATGTACAATGTACGTGATAAGTGAACAAACTGATAGAGCGATATATCAAATAATAAAAGAAAAAATCTTTTCGCAGTAACATAAAGCAAGAATAAAAATGCGAAAATTTATTTTACAAATTTTCAAGTCTTTGATAGAAGAATCAAAAGTTTTCCCACAAAAATGATATAATTTAAAACGGTTTAAAACTAGTTTTCCGAAACGCGTCCGATACTTTTATACTATTATATTTTCATACATCGTGAGTTTATGCAGACAAGCAAATAAACGTGGAAATTTTTTAATGGGCTCCCACATTCATGTGGGCGATTCTGGACGATAGTACTCGAGTGAATATATAATATATGTACACACATGCACATATTCTCTATACATAAATCCATATGTATGAGTGTCTGAAACGCGGAAGCCTTGAACGACCTTTTTTGGTATCTGAGCCGAAAAGTATGGCAGGAAAGCTATGGCAAAAGGCGTGGAGAACACGAATGAGAGAGTGATAAAAATAAAGAGATAAAAATGAAAATGTGGGAGAGAGAAAAGGAGAGAGGCACTTCTCAATGAATTTGCGTGTCTCCAATTTTCGGTGTCTCAATTCTTTATTGATTCATAGCCTAATGTGTTAATCACCATAAGAATTAAACCATTTATGTTCATGAATGACTCTTTCCCTTTTTGTGGGAGAGTAACAATCCAGTCATTCATTCATAGAAAAAACAGTGGGGGTGTGACTGAAAGAGAGGGAGAGTAATGTAATTGCTTAATGAATGTTGTGAAGAGAATTTTTTTCGAGAGGGGAAGGAAAAAAAAAAGGAATGACAATAACTTAAGAGAGTCAGCCTTTTGTGAGAAGAGGAGAGACGAGGAAGGACAAACAGAAGAGGCAAGCCATGGCAATCATTGGTAATGCGACCATGCTCGTAAAACGCACTGCTAATTTCCGGTCGCAGCAACGGTCTCCTGACTCTCGTTCTTTACTACAACCCCCTCCCCCCCCTAATCTTCTCTGTAGTCGTTTGAATCTCTTATCCCCACCCACTCACTTTTTTATTACCTGCCCCCATTCAGCTCGACGGTGATTCTGACTTGATTTGTACTTTGCAAGTTTTATTATTTCATGTTTTATCCTCAAATATAAAACTTGAACGCTTCCAATTTAAAGACGAAATTTTAATGTCCAACTCTTAAAAACAGAATTTTCATGTTTCAACATTTTAATAAAAGAGGAGCATTAAAAAAATTACGAGTTATTTTGTAACCAGAGTGACTCTGATATATTTTTAAGGAATTTTCGAGAAATGGTAGAAATAATGATTGGAATTTGAATTTTCTAGTCCGCCGAAATAAATAAAAGATCGTTTGAATGTTACATTTCTCAACGGAATTGAAAAAATGATTTAGTATATAGATTTTATGTTGGAACATGTAAAAGGTGTCGATATCTGATCACTATAATCAGTATTCTCAAAGTATAAAAAGTCAAGAGCGTTTGCAGCCAGATCTGAGAACTTGAGCTCGCCGTCTTTGATTTTATCAACTTCCTTCCGGTTGTAGTACGAGGACACCGCAGAACCGTAGCCTACTCCGAGAAATAAGAAGAATATATATATGTATACATACATATATACACATGAATATCTACATTCTACGGGATATACCCTCGTGGAGATACGCTGCACGATTTCTGCTGGATATCGTGCGCGAAGTGAAGATTAAAAGAAATGAGATCCACTCCAGTTGACTTTTCCAAAAATGGAAAGAAAATTACTTTAAATCCGATGAAATCACTTGAATTCAATATATTAATATATACAAGATTCTAATGAATATCCAAAAGATTTACCACGTTTTCCTATCGATTTTCTTCTATTTTCAGGTTCTGGTAAATTTTTACCTTATCTTAATGTTATTAATTTTTATAGGACATAATAGAACCGTAATTGACCAACGGTTTTGGAAATAGAAATGCGATAAGGGAGTAATTTATGAGCTGATTAGTTTGACATTTTGAACTAAAATAAACCGAGTACCTTTTATTTTAAAAATGCAATGTTTCTCCAGAAATAGATAGATGAGACAAAAAACGAAATGATAACTTTAACGTAAAGTGGCCTGACCTCTAAGTGGGTTAGATCAACTATCAGTTATCTATGTATATATGAAAGCACATCTTTGTGTGAAATACACAACACTGGTATACAAATTGTCTATACTCACATTGATCTCGAAATTATGAAATTGAGTCTAACACGAGTCTATTTTTATTTTTATTTTATTTTTGCCATTATAGAAGAAGAAAAAAGCAAATTAAGAAAATATTAGAAACAATAATAAAATTAAATTGCAGTCAAAAAATTACAAGTTTTAAATTTTAATTATGGCCGGGGATTTCTAAAAATTTCTACAATTCATAAGATTACCATTTAAAATAAATTAGGTTCAAATTTCAGACGTCTAGTCTGGCTAATTTTTTTTTATTTTATTTTTATTTATTAGCAAAAATGTATCTGGGGTTGCTCGGAATTTTAAGAAATTTCAAGGAAATTTAAAAGTATTTTAAGGGATCTTGATGTACAGAGACTAAAGGATGTCAGAAAAATTCGTAGGACTTAAAAAAGAGTTCTAAAGAGTTTTAGGAATTTCAGGGGGTGGAAATTCTTAAAAGAATTTTAAAAATTGTTAAAAGATTCTAACAATAAGAGATTTTATTTGATCGCTTGAAATTCTAGGAAATCTCGTAAAATCCTGAGCAACGTCCGATAAATTTCTGCCAGTAAATAAACACAAATTTTAAGTGTTGGAAACTTTGGAAAATGTTTGTTATTGATATTATATTTATTTCAATAAATCTAAAAGAAAAAAAAATCGTCACACTAGACGTATGAAACTTCAACCAAATTTAAAATAAATCTTAATTATTAATTTCTTCATTTAAAAGAAATTTTGGATACTAAAAACCCAGGTTCACCTCTAATACAATATTTTTCATAATTTCAAGTTTCTCAAATTTGCTCACATCTTTCATGCAGACCTCAAAGTTATCAAGATCATCAAGTGGATATGGACGAGTTACAGGGTTTGTTTTCTTTTTCTTTTTTTTTTTTTAGTGTGTGTTGGACGAAAAAGAGAAGATTCTAACGGGAGCTAGTGGTCGTTCGGAACCCGCCCACACCTTCTCGCTGCAGGCGTGGGTCGTTTCCTGTGTGAGGGTCACGTATTTCTTTCTTTTTTAACTCAATGTTCAAGAGCGTGTATGTCATTTTATGCGTGTGCTCTTCTTCGCACTGTTGGTGCGTGTGTGAGTGACGTCACTGGGACCATGTGACCTTAACTAAGAAGAGTAGGGGAAGGGGAGCCCATTCATAATCCGAGCAAGGACGGCCTTAAGGCCGTTTCGCACATCTCGCAAATTTATGGCACGTTTATTGAGATTATTTACTTGTTTTTTTGTTATTCGAGACAATTCCCCAAATCAACGAATCAACAATTCGACAGCCAAGAAAAATATTGAAAATTAATTTCAATATTTGATTACAGGATTGTAAACGATTTTTTTTTTTTTTTTCAACAATTCAAAAAATTGTTCAACTCAGAAGGCTTCAATCGGAAATTGTGCAATGTCGTGATAAATTGAGTAAACGTAAAATGAGATAAATAAGAGTCCATCACTTTGACAATGGCTCGTCTCTTAAAATCGAGAAAAATGATATTGAAGCCGGCATTAATCATAATCAAGCATAACGATCATTCACACTCGAGTCGATTTTTTTACTTTCTTAAATCGTTTAACTCAAGGATGAAAGATCATAGCTAGCAAAATGCAATAAATATTAACTCGTTAACGGCGGTGAAAACGCGAGGCTCCATTAGCTGGACGCGAATGTCATTTGACACTTGTTTGTGCAGTGTAATAAATATCGAGTCGTTAATCATCGGCAGTCCGTGGATACTTTAAGCTGCATTCAGTCGAAGCTGTAAGAAACGACTTCTTTAAATTAAAAGTAACACAAAACGTTTCACCCACACGGTACGAGGAGACCATGAATCTTAATAGTCTCTGACTTATTGATCTTCTCGTGTCTGGGTTACTCGACGACTTCCTCCAAAGGTGTAACAAAAAGTACCATATGTATTATTCATTGGACGCATAATAGGCGACGTCGGAATTTAACGTTACGTATACGTACTACTGCGATATAACAAATCAAATTAAGCACTAACTTCAAATCGATCAGTATTCATAAAATATCCATGAAATTACAATTATGGGAACTTTATCTCCCAAGTTTCGTAATGTCATTCATAATCTATTTATTCAAAGCTAACATAAATTATTTCCGTTTTTTTTTTCTCATCAGATTTCAAGATTTCAAACAATTTCAAGTTTTCAACAAACAGTTATTTGAAAATATTTAAAAAATTGAAATCGTTTTAAAGGATTTCGAAAGATTCCAACTAATATAAAAAATCTGTTCTTAAATAAATAAACAAAAATTGGAAGTCAACTTTAAATAAAAAATTGTAAGAGATTTCTGAATGTCGGAATTGAAAATTTGAAGGGGATTGAAAATAAGTATATGTAGTTAAATATTTCTAAGCCTTGAGAATTGAATAGGTCTGTAAATTTGAAATTGATTGATTTGAAGCTTCGAAGTGGTTTCACTAATTACAGCCCTTTTTTCGAAATTTGAATATATTCATTAACAAGATTCGTTATAGGGAGATAGACCGACCTTAAAAAATAAAAAAGTCCATTGAGGGGCTTTTTTATTATTTTTTATTTGACTTTTTTTCTTGTTTAAAGAAAGATCTGGGCTCGATTTAAAAAATGGTGGATACGCGAGACTGCAGAGTGTTTTGGTAGTATGGGTGAGCAACATGTCAAGGAAAGAGGTTCTTTAAGTTCCAGCTTCGGGCTACGGATGCTAAACTGGTTACGGCCCTGCTTCGTAGGTTGCACTTGGGTTTACCGCTGGTCTTTCAAGAATATGTCCTTATATTTCTGGTCAAGACGATACTCGATACCGATCGAATACGATCTCTCAGTATCCAAAGTGTAAAACGTGCACTCAATTTTTTATTTATGCTTTTTGCATCAACAAACATATTCGCTGACAAACAAAATCAGAAATAACCACGACGATTTTGTGTCATTATAATCAATAAGAAAACAAATTATTTGAAATACAAATCGAGAAATTAAATTCTTCATTAAAACCCAGCCAATTCTAAATTTTAATTTTTTTAATTTAAATTTCCTGTCGTTGGATCCAAGGTCTAACATCAAAATTTCATTTTCTCAATCTTTTCATTTCACGGAAAAATTGTGGAACTACTTTTAAAAATAAAGAAATAATTTTTTTTCATCCAGACTTTCAATTTAAAGTCTCGGACGTTAAAAATGGGAAGTTACAAATAATATTAAGTCGTTTTAAGATTCTGAATGTGAACCCTTTTATGTTTGTTCATTGGACTAAGCTAATTGTAAATACTACAAGAAACATTGTCTGATTTAAGAGACCCATTAGAGCGATGATGAATGAAAGAATCGACTCGATCACGAACCGTGACTGTCTGATTTCCGTGATTAATAACGCCCCTAATATCAAAGCGTACCGCCAATCGATGCTCCCACCATAAATATCTCGATACAATTTACAAAAATACCCCCCAATATTTCACTAAAATAATTCCCCATCAATTATTATGTTATCAATATATCAGATAAACAATTAAAATTGAAAGATTAGAGATATTAAAAATTTGTCAAGAGTTTAAAACCGATTAGTTTCTTTCTTTTAGGCCCTTAAACTTCCTTAAAGGCCTTTGGGGCGGAAGAGAGGAGCCGACAATTAGTGGCTCGTTAATGTGATTAATCGCAGTGACTTCAAGCCGACAAAGGAACCGTGATACCACTTATATGTAATATACACGGTGACAACTGAAAGCCAAATCCGGTTCCTTGACGTCTTCAAAAACGAGGGAATAAAATAAAGTAGTAATGGGGACATAAAAAGTTCAGAGTCAGAGATTTAAGATTGAGAAATAAAAATCATTGACATTTTTTTAAATTCCCCTGCAATTGGAATTTTTCAACTTCAATAAAAGAATCAAAGTTGAAAGAAAAAGTAAAAAGAACTATCGCTTCTGGGTTTTAAGTAAGGATCTTAAAAGTTGGAATTCAAATTATTTAGATATTTAGAAATGTGTAATAAGGAGCAAAACAGCTTCACCGAAGATCCTATCGTTATTTATGCCCGATTTCCTGCCGGTTGAACATCCGCTTAAACACTTTTTACTTCCTTTTGCCACGACTTTATACTTTATACCTGTTCTCGGATTCCGGGCACGTTTATATTTCAACCGAGTTTATCCCATCAATAAAAGTGGGGATTTATTTTTCTCATCGCCGATTTTCATTCACATGCATTTTTTATTCCGATATTAAATTAAATTGCACTCTTAATGAAACATAAAATACGATTTCTCAATTTTTTTTTGCTTATTAAAATTTCCTATGCCTGCAAATTCAAAAGTCACTCAATTCTAATTAATTTCGAGAACCTGATTTATTGGTTTTAAGGGTCTTTGGAAATTTAGAGCGTCCAGAACCCCAGAGAAAAAATATATTCTTTGCAAGGGATATAGGGACACTGTAGCTGATAGCACATTGGATCAAGAGCACGACTACAAGTACAGTGTACGATCAATGAGCCGTATCCTGCTAAACTGTTAAGAAGGAAGTGGTTCATTGCTGCACGCTCCATGTCCACATTGCTAGCTAGTTTCGAAATGGAAGCTACGTACCATTGTACGCTCAGCTTTAAGTCTCTAGTGCAAGTCGCCTGCCTTTGGCGCCATATACCTTCGCAAAAAAGACGTTTCACATCTGCCGACGATCCGGCCGGAAACGCTCGCGAAAAATCCAGAGCGAAACCGTTTCGGTCTCTCTCCTCCCAATACAGTTTCTCCCCATGTCTCTCAAGTTTCTACTTAATTCTCTTTAAATATTTAATTCCATATTCCTTAAAAATTATTTAATCTTTGAAATTTAAATTTTCAACTTTAAATTAATGAAGTTGAAATCGTTTTTCTTTTGGCTGGACCAACGATTCAATATAACTATCTATATTTTTCCCAGAGATTTCTTAATTAAAAGGTTCAAAAACTCACCGGTATTTTGCTGCTTTTGAGGAAATCCAAAAGTGCCTCCAAAGCTCCAAGGGTTGAAGCCTGAACGAAAACTCCACGCTCGGCAAGTTTTATGTTTCCGAGGACGTGGGTTAGTTCTTGGGCGATTTCTTCTCGTAGCACCTCCACTTCATCTGGTTTTTTAGCCACTTGCAGATTCAATCCTTAAAGAATTTGTGAAAATTAGATTTAAGTGTTAAAATATTTAATAAATAAAGATAAATAATTTTATTTAATTTACCGGCAATGGCCTTCTCGAGATCTTTAGCAGCGATTTTAACACCTTGAGCTGCTTTGACTTCTCTGTGTTCAATATAAGCACTCTGTGAAATTAAAAAATAAATATTAAATCTTTTGAGTAATTTTTTAAATCGGAAAATGTCAAAGACCCCAGCTTACCTTGACTCTCAACTCTTTCATAGGTTGAGGCATGAGAAGAGATCGAATTTGTGTAACGATTGGTCCTTCAGTTCCGGCGACAATCATAGTTTCACCTTCTTTCAACATTCCGTTGACTAGAATACAATCTATCGTCGTTCCAAGTCCGGGAAGAGCCTTAACTTCCAATACTGTGGCTTGCAATTCTTCACTATACATCAACTTTTTCGCCAAAGGTCCTTGACAATAATCAACAATCATCGCGAGAAGATTTCCCATTCCCTCACCTGAAATCAATCGATCATCACAGTTAGTTCCCATTAATTATTATTAATAGATATCATATTAGAAAATTATTTTAAAACGCTATAAAATGAAAAGTACAAATATCTTACCAGTTATGGCACTCGTAGGAACCAAAGAAACGTAAGTCTTAGGGTCTGGATTTTCATAAAAGACAGCAGCATTTAAACCCTGCTCAGCGAATTGAACAATCACATCCTTAGAACGTTTGTCAAATTCCCTTTGAGAATTTATCGACTGTGCTTTAATGATATCTTGTATATCTTTGCGATTCATCGAATTCCAATCGTAGATTCTGTCAATTTTGTTAAGCGCGACAATGAAGGGGGTTTTCCTTGATTTCAAGAGATTTATGCTTTCTATTGTTTGAGGTTCAAGACCGTGCATAATATCCACAACCAAAATTGCAATATCGCAGAGAGATGATCCTCGATTTCTCAAATTACTGAAGGACTCGTGACCGGGAGTGTCTATAATCAAGAGACCTGGAATCCTTAATTTCTTGTCTGCAAACTGAAAAAGAAAAAGAAATTAGATTAGATACTGCAAATGATTGCAACTCTCTTTCCTGAAAAATATAGTAAGTAAAAAATATAAACTAACCCCTTTCACATGTCTCGTAGAATCATGAATCGCCTCGATCGGAACGTTCGTGGCTCCAATCTGTTGAGTGATTCCTCCAGCTTCTCCATCCTGTACATTCGTTCTCCTAAGTTTGTCTAGAATTTTTGTTTTTCCGGTATCTACATGACCCAAAACGCAAACAACCGCAGCTCTCAAATCATCCAGGGTCTTTTTCTTTTCAGCTTCTTTCCTCCTCGTCTCTATTCTCAACTTAGCTTTCTCCTTTTTCCGTTGAGCATCCGTTAATTTATCATCTACTTCACTATCGTCTCCACTTTCGTCTTCTGAATCTGAATCTGATTCACTACCATTTTCAGATTCAACCTCAGAAGAATTCTTAGCGGGTGTTGCTTCCTTCGAAGGTTGTTTTCCATCTTTGGAACTTTCTTCAGATTTATCTGCAAAAAATAAAATAAATATAATTGGATTATTTAAAAGAATTTTTAATTATAATTAAAGAAGTATCAAATTCAAGCTACATTCGATAGTTAAAAATAGCTATTTTTTACTTACCTTCTTCGTGTTCATCACTCGATTCCGCATCCCATGAATCCTTGACATCTTCTTTCTTCTCTTCCTCGACTTTTATTTGCTTATCAACAATTTCCACCTGGACCTCAGTCGCATTATCTACTTTCTTCTCATCTTTCTCTTCAATGCTCACCTGCGACTTCATCTTCCCTGGTTTTATCCTGGTACCAGGTCTAGGTTTCTTTTCTCCGCCTTCTGGCAGCATTCCTTTTTCTCTAAGATCATCAAGCATTGTCTGTGCTCGAAGTTGTAGAATTTTTTGCTTCGGCGTTAACAATTTTCCTTCTGCTTTGAGCCTCTCCTTTCTCTGCTTTTCTTTTAATTTCTTCTTCTCTTTCTTTTCTTGCTCAAGTTTAAGTGCTAATAAACGAGCCTCTTCTCTCTCCTCTTCTAAGCGAATTCTCTCTTCTTCCTCGCGGATTAATCGCTCTTCTTCTTCCTTTGCCTTTTTCAAGGCTTCCTGCATCGCCAGAATTGCCTTCTTACTAGGACCTTTTCCTGTAATTTATAATATTTTCTTAGAAACTTAATCCAAAATGGATTTTCAGCATAAAGGATTGAAGTAAAATTAAGTAGAAAATATATTTTACTAACCTTTATCTTTTGGATCTTCTTTTGCACCTTTCTTTTTCTTTGTGCCACCTTCGGCTTCTTCACCTTCAGCACCTTCATCTTGAATTGTTTCTGCAGATTTTTCTGCTACCTTCTCAGCCTTATCTTTCTTTACTTCAGCTTTTTCGACAGTTTGCGGCTCGTCTGCCTTTTTAGCTGCTTCCTAGAATTTTATAAATTAATAGATATTTTTACTATAATCTTTAAAAAATGTAAATAGTTAAGGAGTAATATTTTATACATACGGCTTTTTTCTGAGCAAGTTTCTTTTGCTTTTCCCTCTCTTTCTTTTCCTTCTTTTTCTGAGCAGCAGATTTCACAGTACTACCTTCTTGATCATCTTCATCTTTAATCTCATCCTTTTCAATTTTCTTATCCTTCTCCTTTTCTTTGCCCTTTCCTTTCTTTTTATCATCCTCCTCTGGTTTTGGAACCTCCGCAACGTTCTTCTGACCCGCATATTCCAATTCTAGTTCAGCCAGGACTTTATCAATGTCCTCATCATCATCATTACGTTTTTTCTTTCCTAAAATCGTTAAATTAAAACAGTTAATACCCTAGAAAGTATACTTTAAAATAAAAAATTCGAGAGGTAAACAATTTTTAATTTATCCCCAAAAAGGACTAGATTATCTCATTTATAATTTTAAAAATAAAAGCTTTCATTAATAAAATAAAATTTATAATACCTTTTTTGCCTTTTTTCTGATCTTGTACAGGTTGTGGTTTTGAATGTTTGCTTCGATCAACACTAGTCGTTTTTTCAGATTCATTCTCACTTTCGATAGGCCGTTCATCTTCATCTTCATCATCGTCATCTCCTTCAACATTAAGAAGAGCAAATCCTCCTCTTGCAGCTGGAACTAATATATTTGAATTAAAAATCACTTTCAATTAATTTGAACTTAATTTACATTCTAAATTTTAAGCACTATAATCTTCGTACCTTTGTTTCCTTTCGCAGGTTTAGCTTTCTCAATCGAAAACTCTTCTTCGGACTCAGAAGCTTTCCTTCCCTTATTTTTTCCTTTTCCCTTCCCTTTCTTCTCTTCCACTTCTTCGTCAGAGTCAACTTTCTTTCCTTTTTTTCCTTTATTTTTTCCCTTCACAGACTCTTCCTCGTCCTCAGAATCATCAGAATCAAGATTCTTTCTCCCTTTTTTCGATTTTCCTTTAGGTTTCTTTGTATCGAAATCAGAGTCATCAGAGTCAACCTGCTTCTTTCCCTTTTTAGTTTTCTTTCCTTTTTGCTTTTGTTCTTCTTCTTCCTCATCATCACTATCTTCTTGACCTTTCTTTCCTTTTTTATTTTTCTTTCCTTTCGATTTCTGTTCCTCCTCTTCATCATCAGTATCTTCCTGACCTTTCTTTCCCTTTTTATTTTTCTTTCCCTTTAGATTTTGTCCCTCTTCTTCATCGTCACTATCTTCCTGATTTTTCTTTCCCTTCTTTCGATTTTTCTGCTTGACTTTTGAAATTTCAGCCTCTGAGTCCGAATCTCCATCGTCTATATTTTGGGCTGAAGAACCCTTCTTTCCTTTTGATTTTGCTATTGGTTCCATTTCTTCATCGGAATCATCGGCACCTTTCCTGGACTTTTTATCCTTTTTCGAAAGTTTTTTATCTACTTTCAAATCCTTCATTTCTTCTGTTATATCATCGATATCGTCGCCTTTTTTTTTCTTTTTATCCTTTGCTTTCGATTTTGATGATTCACTATTGACTTGCTCTTCAACTTCAACGTCACTGTCTCTGCAAATTTTATATTTATTCTCATTTTATTTTTAAAAAATTTTTTAAGAAATAGGAAATATTTTACAAACGCCTTCAATCTAAGATGATTCAGTTGTAATATTTTAATAAAGAACTTAATAAATTAATTGTTTAGTCTTGATTTAGTATTTAATAAATAAAATTTGAACATAACCTACAAAAATTCGCTTATTTCGAAATTCACGAAAATAAGTTATTTAAATTACATCAAAGACCAATTTTAAATTACCTAAAGACCAAAACATCAACTTTTAAACAAAATTCCACATAATTTTCAATTTAAAATCAGGTTGTGGAAATATTTGCTTTTGCTCCAAAAACCAAACTCACTCCAAAAGCTTCGAATCATTAAAAAAAACAAGAATATTTAAACAAAATCAAAATTTAAACTATACAGGTGTTAATTGTGTTAAAAACCAAAATATTTTTGCCCGTTCTGAATTGTTATAAATAAAAGAAAGGTTTGCCAATTTTTAAGGGAACATAACCTGCTCGTACCAGATGGAATGATGGAAAGTGTTGCGTCACCAAATGAAAGGGATTTTTAGAAATCCCTTTTAAATGTTGATATTAATATTCTCAACATTATGGAAATGAAAAAGAATTAATAGAACTAGTAAAGTAAATACGAATGTATTTCAAAACGTGATAACGCTAAAGTTGTAAGAGCATCTGTCTGAAAATAAACTTACACTTCGTCGTCCTTGTCAGTACGCTTTCCCTTTTTTGCCTTTCCCATTTTTCACAATTGCCTTTCACCACTTTTTTCGCGTAAAATAATCCACGATAACGAGATCCTGCAACATGAGAATCAAATTTTGGACTTTGGAAAATTGCGATTACCGGTTTTCCACCTTCCAGACAATCCAGACTTCGAATGTAATGAAGTTTAACGCTTATTAAAATGTCGTCTCGCAGTGGTACCAACAATAATCATATCGTCAGGTCAGTGTAGCCAATTTCTATGAATCGTTACCAACTTCAGTTGAAACTGCCATGTATTTTTGAGGTTTTTTTAGTTTTTATTGCGATTTTTTAATGATAAATATGAAACATACTCTTACTAATTGTTGATTTTGAAAAACTTGTTAATTCTTTGATTTAAGAAATCGTAAATGAGTGTTGAAAGTTTTTTTAGTGAGTGAATATTTCTTGAAAGCACCGGTACTAAACCTAAACTAAAACCCAAAAACTTCCGTGGTGGTAAGTTAAATTATGAATTTAGATTACTTTAACCATTTTAACAGTAATTTTGAAGAGTATTTTTGAGGATAAAAGTAGGAGATGTTTTTATGACATTTTTAAAAATTGTAATAGTTGATGAAGAAACGTTGTCTTGGCGACGTTGAAATTCAGGCTGACATAACCTTATTTCTCCTATAAACCTCATTTTTGAGTGAATAAAAATTGTGTTTTTTTTAGAGAAAGAGAAAATGAGCGTTAAAATGATAATTTCAAGAAGTATTGGGGTGAGATTGGGAATTTCGAACATTTTTTCTGTGAGATCATATGCGAGTGATGTGAAAGGGAGTCAAAAAACGGACTCTGGAGAACTAGAGTATGACGAAGTTCCGATTTTTGAGAAGGAATCTACCTCGGAAGATGCAATTAATATGATGAGGAATAAATCCAGGTTGAACCCGTCGCACAGAAATATATTAAATAATAAAAAACCTTACGAAGAGGCTATAGAACAGTTAGTATTAAAAAAAAACTACTTTTAGATTTATTTTATAATTTTCTTCATAAATTTCTTGGATTAATTTCAATTTTTTAATTAAAATCGCTTTTGAAAATTTCAGTTTCCATAACACGGTGAGATACAAGAGAAGAATGTTTGGTCGTTATGGTCTTAAAGCTCTTGATGTTCCAGCTGGAATTGCTTGGCCAACGAAAGATGAAATAGAAGACAAACTAGATTATGAACAAACTGCGTACCCAATTTCTATCCAGGAAGGATGGAAAATAATTGAGGAAAAGAAGAAAGCAGATGCAGAAGAATTGAGGCTCAGGTAATTAATTCGTAAAATAAGTAAATAATTGATAAAATGGAAATGGTTTCCGTCAATTTGATGTATTAAGTTCTTTTACAATCACTTGTGCTATTTATGTGTTTATTTTCAATAGGGAAGAGGAAATCGATAAGAAACTCAAAAACATGGACTTATGGAGGAAAGAATTGCAAATGAAGTTCGACAAGAAGGTAGAACTTGAAAAAGCAGCTATATTAAAGAAAGAAAAAATGATGGAAGAAATTCGTCTTCACTTCGGAGTCAATATCGATCCGAAAAGTCCAAAGTACAAGGAGTTGGTAGAGAAAAAAATGCTAGAAGATAAAAAGAAGAAAAAGATGATGATGAAACAGGAGAAAGCTGCTAAATTACTCGAGAAGATTTCGAAGTTCTTTGAAACTCCTGAAAAGAAGGATGTAAAATCCACAAAGGGAGAGGGAAAAGAGGAAACTCCGAAGGAATCCAAAACCGCGAAGGAAGCAGAAGCTCTGAAGGAATCGAAACAAAAAACTTCAGCTACTGAAGATAAAAAACCAGATTCAAATTAAATTTCCCAATCTTCTATTCAGTGAAAAAATTTGCAGAAAATCAGGCTGTAAATATCGTCTTGTACTTTTCTCATTAAAAGAAAAACATTATATAAAGTTCTATAAGGACTAAGAGAAAAAATAGAAATATATAGTAATAAATGACAATTATTGGAAAAATCGTTTTTTTTTAATTTCACGTTTCAAAGAACTTCCGTAAGATTAAGTTCCTACAATTATTCTAGACAATATATATTTGGAAAAATTTCTTTTTTAGGAATCTTGTCCAGTTTGTTTTTCCTTAACGTTATCAGTAATAAAGACGATATAAACATCGTCGTATCGGAAAGACAATTTTAGTACCTACATTGCTCAATTATTTCGTGAAGATTTAATGTTTAATCATAAATCATATTCATCATAATGATTAGAAAAAGTTTTATATTATTGCCTGATTACAACAAATGTTTGACAATGTTCTGAAATATGTTTGCTAATTTAAATTTGCTTAATTTTTTCAAAACCTTATCCTTGTAAATTACATTTTTTTACACAGTATGTATTATACTGGTATAATACATACGTAAAAAACACTGTTCAGTTTCACATATAATTAAAATCATGTGGTTCGCTACTAGTACTCTGCTCGTTACTTCCGTGATTTTCCTTAATTTTCTTGGTAAGTTTAATAAAATTAATAATACAATCGACTTCCTCAATAATAAACAAATCCAAAACAGAGGCGTCTGCAATAGTAAACAAATTCCCCTCTTGCAAATACCACGTTGAAAGAAATTATTTCTAAAATATGGTGGGTTATTCAAGATCACCAGTTGCAGTTTAATCATTTTTAAATTACTCACTTAAAAATTCATAAATATTTATTGTATTTTCACAGAATTCAGTTCATCCATGGATGATGAGTTAAATTTTCATAAATTTCCATCGGCATCTGAAGCAGCTTTTGCGGACTCACAACATCGCTATCCTTCTGGACCTCATCGAAGCAACTTAAATAAAAATGCTCTATCAAGCCCAGAAGATCATTTAGATTTTAATAAATTTCCAATGGCGTTTGAAGCAGCTTATGCGGGCTCACAACATCACTACCCCTCCGCACAGATTTCAAAACGCAATCAAGAACATCATTTAGATTTCAATAAATTTCCGTCGGTGTCGGAAGCGGCCTTTGCGGAGTCACATCATCATTATCCTTCTGGACCTCATCGAAAATACTCAAATAAAAAGACTCAATCCAGCCCAGAAGATCATTTAGATTTTAATAAATTTCCATTGGCGTTTGAAGCAGCTTATGCGGGCTCACAACATCACTATCCCTCTGCACAGATTTCAAATCGCAATCAAGAACATCATTTAGATTTCAATAAATTTCCGTCGGCGTCGGAAGCGGCCTTTGCGGAGTCACAACATCGTTATCCTAGTGGATCTAAAACTCATAATAAAAATGTAAAGAATTAAGACTCAATCAACGTTATAACTTCTAGATTTTCAAAAATGTATTGAATGAAAGATCGTGAAAACCAAATTGTAAATATCATCTTGTATTTTTCTCGCTAATACAAAAACATTACACACAGTTCTATAAAGACTAGGCGAAAGAATAGTAATGTATAGTAATAAATATGCTTCTTGGAAACATTTGTCGTTGAAATTTCACGTCTCCCAAAAATTGATGTAGTTCTTGAAAACTTCGTTGCTCAACGATTATTTTTCACAGGTCACAGAAGTGAAGGATCAACTCTGAATTTCGGAACTGGTGTTTTCAAAATCATCTTTATTTTGAGACGAGACTTGTGTTTCAGTTTTTTGAATTATTCGCTCGTCACTCAGAACAACATTCTCGACGATCTCAACATTTTGCAGTTTTGATTCGTCTATCAAAATTACACGAAATTTACTTTTTTCCGCGTGTCAGGCAGACTGGAGTTGAGAAGGTGAGGCAAATTCGTAAAATTGAAAACTGAGTTCTTCACCGAAGAGATTGTCTGGAGAAATCATGTCAGGGTCGACGATATTTAGTCCCAAAGCTGCTGGAGTTAAGTCGGTTACTAAGTAGCCTTCACCGATCAATCCACATTCTTCTGCCACCTCTTCCTTCGAAACCGGGTTCAAAAAATCTGAAAAAGTTTGAAATTTGGAGAATTCTTCAATTTTAATTGAGATCTGTAAGTGAGACATTTTTATAATCTAAATCGATTGATAATTTTGAAAAAGGTACCTGTTTCTTTTACAGGGCAATGTTGCTGCGCTTGATGATTTTGCTGAGACGAATTTTGTTCGTTTCGAGGAGCTGCCATTGGTACCAAGTACTGAACTTCAACTTCTTTTTTGATCCCACTCAAAATTTGCTCTGCACAATGTTCCAAAGTTACAGAATTTATGATGCTTTCTGTTTCTTCATCAGGAGGCTGAGCGATACTCGCTGTCGCGGCTGCAACTTCATCCATGGTGATCATTTGACTAAAATAACAAAATTTTTAATTAGAGAAAATAATTGATTTCTTTTTATTATTTATTCAAACGGCTCAAATTCCAAATACAAAATTACGTTTCCATTTTACTCAATAAATATTTTTAATTTATATTTTTTAGCCCTAAGGAGTAGAAAAAATTCTAATTACATGTAATATTTGTTAAATAAAATCAAGAAATCGAATTTTGAGTTACTTGGGTCCAAAACTTTAAATCTTAAACCAGAAATAGAAAATACCTAGAAATTCCAGATTTTCTGTATATGTTGGTCTCTATCACAGGTGGCTTATATCCAGTCTGTAAAATATGACGAGATCTTGAATCATCCTGATTTGCAATTGCCCAGAGGTGTCCCGCTCCGTGTGGAGCCTTCGATCCTTTTCGAAAATGAGGATTTATAGAAAGATTGTGTCGCACTGAATTTTTCCAACGGTCGTCATTACTTTTGTAATAGGGAAAACGCTCTCTAAAAAGGAAAATTATTTCTTGTTAGTTAAGTTTTTTTTTTAAACTTTGTTCTGTTACAGAACAGTTTTATAAAAATTCTAGAACATAAAAATTACAGTATCCAAGTTCTCACCTCGATATTTGATCTTTGAAAAATCATTTTACTTCAAAAATATTATAATTAATATATTAAGAGTATTTTTAATAAAACCAGTACCAGTATATGTATAGACCGAAAAAATAAGTACTTATTCATAATATTTTTAAAATAAATTTAAAAAAATCGAATTTTGATATTAGAACTTGGATCCAACACCTTTAAAAAATTGTTTTTGTTTCATGAATGGAAAAAGTGAATCAGAAGTGAAATTGAGAAAACGATTAGGCATAGGGAAGATAAGTAAAATAAAAAAGGGAGAAGAGGAAAAGCGACAGGCACGTGGTAGCACCAATTCTCCTTTCCTTTGGAACTTGCGCATGATTTTAATCACTTCTAAGCACCCTCGTCCGACTTGTCCCAGGATAGGTAATTTCCTTCACCTGCCCATCGCGACGTCACGGAGTGTTAACCTACACCCCACGATTATTATATACCCTTGTCTTTCGAGGGCTATGCGATCTAGTTAAAGGCGATAAACGCACCCTTTACTCGCCTCGGTGCACAATATAATTCGTAATTTTGGAATTCTAATATATCCTATGCTACACATTTCGAAAATAAATTATTTTTTAATATTCCCAGAAAAAATTAACTATGAACTGTTCTAGAAAACAATTTGTGACCTCCTCATGCTCATAAATTTATTTTGTGAACTAGATTATTGGCCAGGGTGCTGAGAACCAATAAATATATTCAAACTCCCCATTTAAATCTAAATATTCTCCAATTAATTTTTTTTGAAGATTATAGATTTTTTATCAGTTTAATCAAACAATCAGTTTCAATATGAGAAATTTGAGAGAAAAAAAAAATAAATGAAATTGCACAAAATTGAGAAAGATGTGCTGAAAAAAAATCAATAAGAGGGAAATATAAACATAGGTATAAATAAAGATAGGTGGAAAGATCGATTAGGGGAGGAAAGCTTTTCTCAATTCTAGGAGACGATGAAGTTGAGATTTGTAGAGGACATGCGAGATTGGTGAATGAACTATACGTTTCCAGAGCTTTGCTATCGAACAGGTACAGGTGAAAGTTCATAGGGGGGATGAAACATTGAAGCGAGGAAGAACGGCTAGTGCCAGAGGGTGGGGACTGAGTACCGGGTGGTGCCAAGCACCGGGGCCAGTGGTACCAAGAAGTACCAACTTTCAACCCCTCAACCCTCTCAGCGACGCATGTCGACGGCCACATCGTCCTTGCCATCAAAAATCCAAACCAAACTGGACAATGCTCGAATTTTCGATTCTCAATGTACCAATTTAGAAATTTTTTCCAAAAATCCATAACAATTTAGATAATTAATTTCCCACTAATTTAAAGTAGACTTAAATTTAAAATTAAAGTTTAGTTCTTTGAATTAAATTGATAAATTTGAAAAATTGCCTGCGTGCTTGAAAAATTGATACGCAGAATATAAAATGTATTTTGAAACTTACGAGATCCATTGATAAATTGCAGAAACAGTGAGCTCTCCTCTCTCTTGAAGAGCCTGTTCGATTAATTCGGTGTAGGTGAAGGGCGGTTTTTTTGGACCCGTATATCGAGAGATGTTACGGTTTTCGGAAATTGATCCAAAGTAATTGCCCTCTCTTTGCAAACCGGGATTCGAATTTCTGGAATCCTGCGAGAATGAAGTGGATGGCCCGGAACGAATATTGGTTTGAAATCTGTTCTTCTGACCTGAAATACATTTTTTCAAATTTATCAAACTTCTATTTAATGAAATTTAAAAATTCTAAAAAAAAAATCAATTTTTTTCTCACCAAATTGATTATCTTTCGGGGTGGGAATAGTGGATTTATCATCAGCAGCATCGAAGAAAGAATCGAGTTTGAAATCAAGAAGCCAAGACAAATTTCCATTTTCCTGATCTTCCGCTGGATTATTATCCTGGAATCGAGGAATCTGGCAGGATGAATCTCGACTAGAAGAAAGTCTTGGTGAAGGTGCCTGGGAGATTTGAGAAGGTTCCCAAAAATTTTGACATCCCTCAAAATTTTGGTTTACCATTTCTTGATTAATTTGCGTAAATATTTGTCCATTTGAATTAATTATTTGTGATTGGCTGAGGTCTGTTAGGGTGGCGTTTTCCAATTCTGAAGCATCCCAATTTCCATCTACGACGAAGACCTCGAGTCGAGCTACGGATCCAACATCAGCGGCTTCCTCGACTAACATTGGAGAAAAATTCGCATTTGAGATTTGCATCGAAACGCCTTCATTTGGTGCTTGAAGTTCAGTCATGTACCTAAATTTTTCGATTTTATGTTAATTGAAAATAAATTTTTTATTATGTCCTAGGTTTCAATGTTTAAAATTTATTTAACATTTCTATTTATATTTTTTTAATTTAAAAAATCAACACAATGTTTGAATGTTTATTTATTTATATTCTCTTTTAATTATTAAATGTATTTATTTGTACCGTTTTCGCCCGCCTTGGTAGATATCTTCGCAGAATTTCTCGATGTCCAAATCTTCAAAAACCTTTCTCTTGATTCGAATTGGATTTTCGGAAACTTCGCATTTTGGCACACTGCTAGTACCCGAAGTAGGTCCAATCATCACGAACTTGTGGAAAAATATGTATTTTTATCTTTTATTGTAATTCAGAAAGAAACTTAAAAAAAATATTGCTTTAGAAAAATTGACCTCGATGAAAAAAAGACTTTTATCATTCAAATCTTTAAAAATTGGAAATTGCTACATATAGAAAAACTAAATAAATAAAAAATAAAGTAAAAAGTTCTCTTTCCTAATTTACAACCTAAAAAATTATATGTCATTTTACAAATACCCAAAACCGAAAAATTTCAAAAGTTCTTTAAACTTACCTGATTTAATATTTTCCAAAATTCTGAACCTCGAACACACTTTTTTCAAAGAATTCACTGTTAAGATGAAATTTTCACTTCCTTATCTTCACTAAAAACCATTCGTTTCACTTTCAAAAAAGCCGATCGTTCCCCAAAAAAAAAAAAGAAAAAAGAATTGTCTTCAATCCACAAGTTTCGTTTTTGAATAAAAACAAAATTATATGTTTCATTCACGTAAGTTAGATTGCCAATAGTACAGGCGAATTTTAATTAAAATTTCCTTGTCACAAAGCTAGCACGAAATTAAATTTTATCCGGATAAATTTATGGTAGGAGGAATTTCCGAACCCAGCCAACGTTTTAAGAGCATCTGACGGAAGAAAGGTTTTCGCGTGTTTCGTATTTCGACTGTTACGCGGTGCGATGCGCGCGCATTTAAATTTTATCGCATCCGCATGCGTGTAAAATTAATTCCGTGGGAAAAACACTTTTCTGGAAAATTATTAAAATCTTGGGTTTTTAAATGCCAGAAGATCAAAACTATCGATTTTTCAATTATTGGGAATCAGAAATATTCTAATGTTCAGCGTTCAAAAAGAAAAACTTAAAATCGGATTTAAATTTTCGTTTAAATTAAGAGCGTCCTTATAATTATACCTAAATATTAAAAACTAAAAGCGTTCCATTTAGAAAAGTCCATGTTTGAAAAAGTATTATATTAAACTTTCAGTTATTGATGTTAAAGTGGTCTGAATTTGAATTTAGCGCTAAAAGTTGACATGGTTGGCACCATTGGCACGATCTGTTTGGCTCGGTTGGCACCACTTTCTCGAACGCTAGCAGACGACTAGCCATGTGTTTTTAATCTGTTTTAATCTTGGCTCCGACTTTTTCTCAAAACAAACGTCAAAAAATTATTTAAAAATACCGTGATGAGATCAAATTAAGTTTCTTTCCTGAAAATGAACTCTCCAAGAATATTACGTTCATTATTACTCACAACTGTGAAACCTCTGAGGAAAAATATTCATACAACTGTTAGATATAAAGCTCCGGAGGTTTGGCAGCCAAATAGTAAAGGAGGAAGTTGGGAGAAAGGTGCTACAGAACAGAAGTCTCCAGAGTATGAAGCATGGGAAAAGCAGAGTTTTTGGACGAAAGTAAAGGGAGAACTTCAGTTGTTTAAAATAGAATGTAAAAAATTCAAGGAGGAAATGCGGGAAATTTTTAAGGGTCCGATACTCACTTATAGAACGGGAGAAGTTGATGTTGTTTGGAGGTTTTCTGAAGATCCAGAATGTCTCGAAAATTGGATTGTATCCTGTGATAGTGATAATAATGAAGGGTATTCCAGTGCAAAGTAAGTAGTTTGACGTTTGTATAATAAGATAATATTATTAGGTAATTCAATAATGTATATTTTAAGAAACAATGCTTCAATGTTCTTTTTCTTTTAGATTGGAATTATCACCACATGGATCAGGAGTATTTACTGGACATTTGGATATGCGAGTTCCAGATGATGGAGAAATTACTTCTGCTGGATATGCTAATATAAGAACTGTAGATTGCACGCGATCATTTGGAAGGGCCAGTGAAATGGATTGGAGCCCGTACACACATCTTCGCATGAGAGTTCGTGGTGATGGTCGCATTTACATGATAAATATAGGAATCAGGCAAACTTTCGACGTAGCTTGGTTCGAGATGTATAATTTCGTCCTGATGACTCGAGGTGGACCTTACTGGCAAGATATTCGAATTCCATTCTGCAAATTTTTCAAGAGTCACAAAGGAAGAACTCAAGATCGACAACATCCTATGGAAAAAAATAAAATCAAAAATATAGGATTCACTTGCGCTGATAAAATTCCCGGGCCTTTTAGACTCGAAATTGATTACATTGGCGTTGAATGTGACAATTCTTGGGTGGAGGAATTTGCTTATGAAGCTTACAAAGTAGACACAATGAAATTATAATTTGTACATACTTATTTAAAGAAATGTATGATAGACTAGTTTATTAATAATATAAAATTTTAATTCTAATTTTAAATTTTATTTATTAATTGGAGCTTTTTACATATTATTAAAATTTTGAAATTAATGATCTTTCATATTTAAATTTATTTATTAATAATTAATAAATTATATTGATCGTGACAGAATTGACATCGGTCAAAGTTCTAACTGGTTCTAACTTTTCAAGGTAGTTTTCAAGAGGCGCTTTCGTCGCGTTCGATCATAAATTCGCAGACATCAAACATGAATAAAAAAAAAGTCAAAAACAGTTCATAAATTAATTAAAATTTCGCCCGTAAAACTCTAATATCACTATGCCCGATTGTACAAAATTTTCCAGGTGACCAAATTGCTTTAAGTGGTAATTATTCCTTTTGTTTACTCCGTCTCTCATTTTCTAACCTCAAAATGATTTCTTAATGTTTAAAAGGTTTAAAAATAGTGAAATCTCTTATTTCAAAAGAGAGTCTAAACTACAGCAATTAGTAGTGAATGTTCTCCGGGATTTAATTAATATGGTTTTATTTTTTAATTTTATTTCTTAACGATAACCTATTTCGAATTTACTCCAAAAAACTATGTATAACGATTTTCAAATATAAATAAAAAATATGGAAGAATTAGCAATTTGCATGCTTTTTTCGTATAATTTATTTGAAGTATTGATGTCTAATAATATGTTTTGAATGATTTCAGTGCTAGGAATAATTAATATGAGTTACTTCATTCTCTCAGCCTTTGGTCGTAGAGTTTTAAATAGATATAATCTAGAAAAATGTTTGCACCACTTGCAATCAAGACTTTATTATGGAAAGAGCGAAAGCAGGAGACACAACCACGTAAATGGAAAGGAGCGAATTCCAAGAAGAAAAGTTTTAAAGGCTCGGATTTTACGTGACTTTCAACAAACGAAGGAAAGGGTTGAGCTTTATATTGAAAGAGAAAATATCTGGACGATCCCAAATCTTCTTTGCATCACCCGAATTGTAACTTCTCCGTATCTCAGTTACTTGATTATCTCGAATGATTATAAGGTAATAGAATCATTAATATAAAATTAAAAACAAGAACAATTCTGAGCGATACAGAACTTTTAGTAATTGTTATCACAATTTAAAATCATTCAAGTTGAATGAACCCCTCGAATGCGATAAATATTTTTCGTATTAAGAAAGTGAGGTACCTGAATTATAGGTGGCGTTATGTTTCCTGGGGTTCGCAGGCCTGAGCGATTTAGCTGATGGATGGATTGCTCGAACCTGGACATCCCAGGCCTCAAAACTGGGCAGCGTTTTGGATCCAGTTGCCGATAAACTCCTAGTGGGGACTCTTTTTCTCTCTCTTACGTGGGTTGATTTGATCCCCGTTCCTCTCACAGTTCTCGTCATCGCCAGGGACGTGATTCTAATTTCCTGTGCGTCCTTCATACGCTATCGCAGTCTGCCTCCTCCGGTAAATTGAAAAATTTTAATACATTATTTAACGATATTTACCAATAATTCAATTATGAAATTAATATTAAAATCCTTTTAGAAAACTATTGGAAGATTTTTCGACCCAACGCACGCAACTGTACAAATTAAACCTCACTGGTTGAGTAAATTGAACACTGGAGTTCAACTCGCCCTGGTTGCTGGAACCTTAGCAGCTCCAGTTTTTCACTATGTTGATCATCCTATATTAAAAGGACTCTGCTATTTGACCGCTTTCACGACAGTTTCAGGGGGCCTGAGCTATCTTTTTTCGAAAAGTGGCTATCAGATCCTCAAAAAAAAAGCTGCGCGCCATTCCTCGTCGCAGTAGGTTATTTGTAACTAAATCTACAACTGTATATTATATATATTAAATGTATATTATACATATATTATATATTAGAAAGGCTTCTATTTTTAAATCGTGTACAGAATCTTAGTAATTGTATTATTGTATATAAAGTTTCCTTCAATTATATATTAAATCTTTTCATTCATTATTCAATATTTTCTAACTTCACAGAAGTAGACCCTTTAAACTTTATTGCATCAATTTTTTATACTGTCGCAAGGTAAATATTAGAGTTCATCACGAAACTTTTCAGGGTTTCTTGAAAATGTTTCTCAGAGTATTAATAATTTTCAAAATTAGTATTCAAAATATTGATTTGTGTCATTGGATTCTAAGAGACTCATAAAGTTTATTTATTTTCAGAAAACTAGAGGAGGTAATATCATGTCAAGGAGTATTTTTGTAGTATTGAGAACTACATTTTTTCATGTGATTTATTCATGTCTATTTTCCCAGAAATAAACATGAATTAGTAATTTAAACAGAAAAAAGTCTTCCCTCCATGGCATATTTATAAAAAAATCTATAACTTTGCCGATGGATTTCAGAGTAAAAAAAGAAGTTGGCGAGTGAGTCTGTATCTTGAGGATGGACTGTAGTAGGAATTTTCCAGTTTATGAATCAGCTACCCAGTGACTGAGTTCAGTGAGTTGACCCTCTTTCACCCTCTGCGCCACATTAGAGGATGAAAGTGGGTGAAAGGGGGTTGAGGGTTGATGAGGGTCGCGCAAGCGTGTTTGAATTTGATGTGCTGCAGGCGCACGTCTCAGCAAGCAACAGAGTGCTGTATACCCCCGCCCACGTATTATTCGGCGTTATAACCACGTTTGTAATCAAACATACCAAAGACCACGGGGACTTCCTGGACGATCGGATAATGCATTATCATCCGGATCCTGCTGATGCCTTCCTCGAAGATTCAAGCGACCTGACGCTCTTAGACACCCTCTAACGGGCGAGTATGATTCTGGCTGGATCAGACCATTTCCTACCGGGTAAGTCCACTCTGACCCAGTCTTTCTGAATAAAATATGCCTTCACCTAATTTTCTGAAACGCAATTAAAAACATTAGAGTCCTTTTTCGAAAATAATTACTTTTTTCGGTATTTTTTTCAAAAATCTATTTTCTTGAAGGACGGAATCATGTAATTTTTAACTCAAATAGGGATAATTTTCAGAATAATCGACTAATTGATCAAATTTAATTCCACTAGTGGTCATTAATTTTTTATTTGAAAAATACAGAAAGAAAATTAAAAATAGAAAGAGATTTTAATTTTAATTTTTGAGTCAACTTTAAAGCATTTTGAAACAAAAAATTACTAAAATTTGGGGTGAATTTTTTTCAATATTTTTTTTCTATTTTTTTATGAAAGGTATTTTAAAAAAATTTTTTTAATGAAAGAATTTTGAGAAATTGAAGAGGATTTTTTAAGTAATTTAAAACAGGAAATTTTTTCATTTTTTTTATCAAATGTATCGGGGTCTAGGGGAGTTCATTAAATATTTATTCAAACAGAGGGAGCTTCTAGATTCTAGAAGGTCTAGTGTCTATAACAGTTTGCGGCGTAGTTTTGTTTTTTTATTCAGTTTTTTCTACTGCAATAATGAGTGTGAGAATATAAGATTTTTATTTGCACTGACACGTAAAATAGTTATTGCAAAAATTAACAGAACTGTAAGAAACGATTTCTGTTAAGAAATGTAATTTTGTTAAAGAATAAATATTTAAATTTTATTGCAATATAACAGAATTATTTCTTGAGTGAATCAAACTTGGTAGAATCCAAATTTTTATAAAAATGAACATTTTTATAGATCCAAATTTGAAAAAGTTTACAGAAGAAACTATTCAAAATGAAATCTTAAAATTGGATTCTTCCAAAAATATAATTTCTTTAGAATAAAAGACTATCATTTGTTTTTTTTATTCTTGCTTCATAATGTATACTTCCTTTTTTTATTAAAGCGTTTCAGTTTCCGATTGTTTAAATAATTTGTCGTTTTCAAATTTTCAGTGATTATTATTTAAAAAAAATACTTTTAGCTAATTTTCTAATCGAGAAAATAATTAAGTTAAAATATGGAATAGAAACGCTTTTAAATAGACTAATTGCATCAGTTTAATTACATTAGAGCTAATTAATGTTTAAATGGAAAATGGAGAAACAAATTAAAATTGAAAAGAGAAAAGTGCTTTTGAACTTTAATTTTCAATTGAACAACTAGTCAGTCTCCGTATATTTTTAAAATTTTAAAATTAAAATATAACGTGATATTCTAATTCTTTATAGGAATAAGAATTCAATTCGTGTTTTCTGTGCAATTTCCAATCAGTTAAGAAATAACAAAAACTTCCTTTGGACTCTTCCAATTTAAATATCTTCCAAATTTTGACCTCTTTTCAGGTTTAAAAATTGTGTTTCAAAATGAAATCGTTCAAATTTTTAATAAATTTAATATTATTTTAAGAATAATTTGAATATTCTTTACTGCATACTTAAAAGTTTCTTTTCATTTGTGCGTTTAATAATTTAAAATTTTTTAAATGGATATATTAAAAATTTGAACCAAAAACACTTTCTTTTTTCTTTGATTTAAATGTATTTTATTTAATTTTCACAACGAAACGAATTCTCTGCAGTCGGATGATGAGTGAGTAACTGAATTATGTATTGGAATTTATCTAATTTCTGTTAAGAAAATAATTTAACTAAGTTTGAACACAACAAAAATTTCTTTAATTTGAAAAAAATGAAGTTTTCATTTCAAATTAATTCGAAAAATATGTTTACATGTTTAACGAATTTATTTTTAATTAAATTTTTTAGTTCATTTCAATTAATTTTTTTTTATAATTTGGCTTTTAAATGAACTCTTTACTAAAACTTTTGAGTAGAATAAAATCGAAAATAATATAAATTAATAATAAAATTGAGAGTAAGGAAAAAACTTTGGTATTAAAATTGAAAAAATAAATTTTGAGAAAAGAGAAAACTAACTTTGGAGTTATGAGAGGGTTACATGCGACCTATTTCAGTGCCAGTAGAAACGACAGCGTTTCTGGGTGCCTGTGCTGGTTTCGTGACTCTTCTGCTGGTTGTGGTTCTGTACTTGTCGCGCAAGTGGTGCTTCATACCGCCCTCGACGACGACACTATTTGGCGGTGTCTGCGTGCCACTTTGCGAGTCCAGCAACAGCTCCACGTCCCAGCCCTCCAAGAATTTAGGTACGATTCCAGAAACTAAAAACGACATAGAAAAAGAAAATAGAAAAATCTAAATACAAAAAAAAGAAATCACCCAAAATAGTTAGATGAAATCTTTTTCCATAGAGACCTCTCATAAAACGTTCCTGTACTCTCAAATCCACACACTTTAGTTTAAATAGGCGATCTTTTAAAATATAAAATTCTTTACCTGCTTTATAAATTATAGAAATATTGATAAGTTTTGTATTATTATTCTCTATTGAAATTTTAATCTTGAATTCTTATAATCAATTTAAAGTAAAATGTGTGGAGTAATGCTTGAAGAGATCTCTATAGAATGAGATGAGTTTAGAGAAAACTTAGAAGGTAGATGCTATAAAATTAAAAACATGCTTGTTATTAATTTTTTGTTTGTAATATTTTTTTTACTGCAATTTAATTCTATTATCCAAAATTAAATCTAAGTTAAATACTTGTTATTAAAGATTATTAATTTTTTATTAAAGATCCCTTTCGAGTAGGAAAACCCTTTACCTTTTCGGATCCGGAGACGAGCTCCGACTCTGAAGAGGACGCTTTGCGCAGATTGAATTATCGCTCGCAACATCCACCAGACACCCTAACCATTCAAGCCGAAGATGGGCTCCCTGTTGGAGGTAAAAATATTTTTAAAAAACCAGTTTTGAATTAAATATAATTATAAAATGGAAATCAAATTATTTTGATTATCAAATTTTCAGAGGCTGCAACAACTTCCAGCAGTTGTACCGACGATCATTCTCCAGATCAGCGCCAGGTCGATCCAAATTCTGGATACAATAATAGAGTAGCACGTCAGGTAGAAAAATAAATTTCTAAATGAGATTAATTGCTACGATTGATAAATAATAATGAATAATCTGAAATTTTTGCTTACTTTTTTCATCAGTGTGTCGTGGAAGTAGGTGCACCAAATCAACCTTTAGACACCAGAGAATCTGAATCCCAGATTGAACACCTCGCTTCACCAAATACAGACGATGTGGTAACGACAATAGGCGTTCCTCCTGAGGAAATTGGTTCCTTGGAAGTTGCTTTCCTCTACGATGCACCAATGCGAGAAATGACTGTAAAGAAAATCAAATTAATAATTTACCAATTAAGAATATAAATCTATCAGCTATTCTAATTCTAATTCTAATTATTTAAATTTTCTTAGATCCAAGTCCTGCAAGGACGAAACTTCCCAGCAGGGATAAACGGCAGCCAGGTGAGATTAGTTTTGCTGCCCTCGAAAAAACAAAGACGTAAGACTCGAGTTCGCCAGGGAACGTCGCCCCAATACATGGAGAGCTTCTTACTTCCTCGAGTCAATCCCGAGGATGTAAACGCCATGGGTGTGAGGCTCAGAGTTTACCTTTGGGGCGGCAGAATGCGACGAGAAAGACTTTTAGGCGAGGCTCGAGTTTGCTTTGATCAAATCAATCTTCAACTGGAAACCACCTTGTGGCTCACACTTCAACCTCCACCTTCATCCTCGGTAAATATTACAGAGTATATTTATGATTGCTCCATTCGATATGAGTCATCACTATAAAATAAAATAAATTCTCTCAATTTTCTAATTTTTGAATAAAGGTCCAGGATTGGGGAACAACCGGTAGCCTCACCAGAAGTGATTCAACTGGTTCCCAGCAGTCAGTTCAGTCCTACGCATCTCCAACGACTCCACCCTATGGAAGTAGTATGAAAGGTGGAAGTGCTGCTGAAATTCTGATAGGATTGACCTATAATGGCACCACAGGTCGCCTCTCCGTGGAAATAATTAAGGGATCACATTTTCGTGGAGGTGGAGGGAATGACACTAAACCTCCGGACACCTATGTTAAACTTTCTTTGGTTGACAGCAACTGTCATGAGATGGCACGCTCTAAAACTTGCCTCAAACGTGCTCAACCCAATCCTCTTTACAAGGAGACGTTCATATTTCAGGTGAGGATTAGAACTAATGGTTTTAATTAAGTTCTGGTGATTCCAATTCTACCTTAATCTGGATTATTTCAGGTGCCTCTCTTCCAACTTGGAGACGTGACTCTCTTCCTTTCAGTCTACAATCGTCGAAGAGGCAGTATGGGAAAGAAGAGTAAGGAGATGATTGGTTGGCTATGCCTAGGCTTAAACAGTTCTGGTGCCGAGGAATTACAACATTGGAATGACATGCGTGCCTCTCGAATACCAACTCAAGTACAACGTTGGCACTCTCTTCTTCGTCCTTGAGAAAAACAGCACTCACAACCTGGTAAAAATTCCAAGGATGAAAATCTTTGCCGGCTCTTTGAAGCAAAGCAGCAAAGTCCAAGGAGGAATAAAGCGCTCGTCTGTGGTTCGACTCCTTCCCCAGGAGGCTGCAAAAGTTCTCCAAAATCTTGAGTTGCCGGTCACGGACTGATGCGGAGTTTGTAATTCGTACTGCCTGAAAAAAACAACACCGAAGTCAATACAATGTCGCTCTATTTCAGCGCAAATCAAATTTTTTAGCGCAAAGAGCAAAAGACACTTACGAGTTCCGACGAATTGCAAAGCAGAGTCGAGGATAATTATTTTTCTTGTCAGAGACATGTTTGCCAGTAGGAGAATTTTTATTCCACTCGGAAAGAATTGATTTGTCTCTGAGACAATTTTTTTCCTCTCGGAGAAAATTTTTCCTGGATTTTTTAAAGTCTAGGTTTTCTTGTAAGTTCCACTTTGATACGATAGAAGGCCGGAAATTGATCAATTTGAGGCGATCTGGTGAGCTTTGATTTATGTACTTTGTGTGCCTTTCATCCCTCGAAATAAAAAGCCAGGGTCGCTTGAATTTGAGCAGTTTTGAGATGCCTGGATAGTTCGAGGATGGATCGACGCGATTTTGCCTTCTTCGAAGGCAGAACACGTTTTCAATTCAACGACGCACAATAACTTCGCATACGCACTTGGTAAATGCAGATGTGATTTTAGGATTGATTACGATTTATCTATAGACTCTATAGGGTCGAGTTAAAAGGCTGAGTCCCAATTTTTACTCCCTCCATTTGTATTAAGGTTTAATTAAATGAAGTTTTGAATTTTAAAAATTCTAATTTTTAGAAATTGAAAATATTGAAACTTGGATTAAATTGATTCGATTTTAAACTTCCTGTAGGATTCTTTAATATTTCAAAAATTAATCGTTAGTATATTTCATACAAGAATTTGTTTGCTTCCTATTTTAACTTAAAACTTAATTTCTAATTTAAAACTGAAGATTTGAAATTGAAGAATGAAAAATTGGGACTCTGGAGACTTTTTGGATGATCTTCTATAATACGTATGCATTTGTATGTGGATTCATAACTAATCTGCTAGAATCCCACAATTTCAATAAATAAAATAAAATTATAGGCAGAAATTAAACACGCATATTACGATAATAAAGTAAAAAGTACCTTTAGACTCGCATAGCTGAAAAAAAAGAAACAGGTGACTGATAAAATGTACTCAAAACGGACAAGCAGATGCTGTGACGCAAATTCTCATAATCTTTAATCTAAGAGGTCTTGAACAAAATCTTTTCGATATGTTAAAATTTAAAAAAATACCTATTTTGGTCGCGTGCCATCCAAACTTGGACAGTTTCAAGGCTTCAAGTTATGAATTAAAGCTTAAGATATTTAATCAATGAAATTCCATTCTAAAATTACTATTTTATCTAATGGCACATAAAATGTATTCTTCATTAATTTATAACATACATACATATAAAAATAATAAAACGTAGTGTATTATTTGCGTTTTTTAAGCCAATTTAAAAAGGAATATAAAATTTGTACCTATTTCTAGAGACTTAAAAAAGATGTATAAATGAATTGAGATAAAAAATGGCAAAAACTAAATAATTATGAAGTGAAATTGTGAGCAATGATTTGTAAAAGTGAGAAAAGAGATTGGCTTGTAATTTTTGAATGGAATTTCTACATTATTTGCCATTTTTTTCAATGAATTAATAAAAATTCATTCTAGAAGAAAGAGCATATCCATAGAGTCTATACCTATGTATATTTTATGCAACACGCACCGACTTTATCATTTTTCTTGGTTAGTATTTAATCTTCGATTTCTATTTAACTTTAGACTTTTCACTTTAAACTTTTATCTTTAAGAACCTTTTTGTATTGGGTGGTATCTCTTTGTCCTATATTTGTCGCGTTTTTTCTTAAAGCACCTTTTCTCGATAAACATTCAATTCGAGTTTTAAACGTCTACTGCACAAACTAGTTACCTTCCAAAAATCAATGTTATTTCGTAATATTACCAAATTCATAAATAACTGTATCTGTGGTGTTTTATAAAAACGTGTACCTACCAGTTACAATAATAAACTTACAAGATAAATAGCAACTGTTTTCGATTAATTTTTCTTATCAGATCCTATCCTTTTTACGGATTTATTCAAAATCTAATTTTAAATATATCTAAACTTTATTATGCATATTGGGTAACGAAAATATTAGCGAGTCACTCGGTCTCTTTTTTAATATTTTTTTTTTTTTTATTGAAAAATATTTCAAAATTCGATTACCAAATTTCTAATTACACTCAAACCTAGAAATTATTCCCCTTGAGTTCATAGAATATACGGCAAAGTTTGAGTGTATTTACATCTAGATTAAATGACTCTCCTTATTTTTATTTTTATGAAGTAAAATTTGATATATCTATTTTAGACTAAGTTTTTAAGTAGATAAATACTTCTGAATTAATTCCTGTTTTTTCTTCTGCAGGAGGGCATCGTGCATATCTTGACGACTAGGTATTAATTTCTGGGCGGTTGTCTCGTCATCCGTTTCGATATTTTCCATCTCTTTCTCTTTGTTTTCCGTCCATTCTTTCATTAACTTTTCTCTAACCTCTTTTTCAACTTTGCTTTCTAAAGGAGCCAAAAGACCATCGTCATCATCTCGATATCCGTAGTAATCGGCGTCTACATCCTTCATCATCTCATTCCTCGTTTTTCTGGGGGGAGCTGGAGGTTCCTGCTCAAAAAGTTCTCGAACACCTGGTAAGTCTTTGGCGGCTCCGAAGTATTTATATCCCCTATTTCCTGGGACCTTGAAAAAGTGCAATAAAATATAAAGATAAGAAACGAATAAGAAATTCACATGTGTGAAGAGTCATTAAAATCAAAATTTAAAATCTTTCAATCGTGAAAGTAGAAGACTCTGAATACTTGTTTTCAAAATCTAAATACGTACTTCTCGACCTTCGTGGTCCAACATGCGTGGACCAGTTCGACTGTAATCCGGCCCACCTAATTCTTTAATCTGAGCCTCCCAATGTCGTTTTTCTCTAAGAAGTTTGTTGATCTCGTCATTTAAATCTCTGATTCGGAATTCGCCTAGACCAGCATTTTGGATTTGGGCAACCTTTTTTGCAATTTCACGAATTATTTGCGACCTCCATTTATCACATTTTTTTAGATCCCGACACTCTGAGGCCAGGAAGGGACGTCGCTCTTGGTCCTTTTTTACACCATCGGAACTAGCTGCTCTCCATCGAGCGAGCGTGGTCCTAAAAATTGAAATTGTTATAAGTTTTCATAAGAAAAACAATTCAAAATTTAAATTTTATATGTATTCGAATTCCCGGGTTTTCCCTGTTAAATTCACAATTTTTAAACCTCGAGAATACTTATGAATTAAGACTTATGGAACCCAGTGAATACACGATATTTAAAACTTTAAAAAATTTTTTTAAAAACGTTATGAATACGTTTTTGGAACCCTTAAAATTCAATTCTCTCAAATTTCCCTTAAATTTTTAAAGCATTCATTACTTACATTGCTTTCTCTGCGTTTCGAGCCATATTTGTACAAGGACCTTTAATTAACTGTTCTGTTAATAAATATAAATAATATAAGTTTGTAAATCGTTTTCAAATGAATGTTTGTGTTTACACTTTACACGTGCAGTTTGTCAAAAGTTGAAGTTTGTCTAATTTTTAAGGTTATGTTTTTAAAAGGCTGTTAGTTCATATTTTGCCTCATGGTGGCGCTAGTGAAAAAGGCGCCAAAATTCAAAAGTTTCAGAAAATGTAAACTATAAGTAAATGTTGCACATTTTTGAAATTTCAAAATTACTTTCGAATCTTCTGTTTTTTAATATTTATGACCATATTATATTACTCAATTAAATAAAACTTAAGTTTAAACCTTGCTTAACATTTTTATTTTCATAATATTTAATAATTATCCGTATATGATAAAATATACTTTTTGAAAATCAGTATCATATCTCAATTAAATATTGCTTTCTCATAGAGGAAGATTTGTTTAAAAATAAATATCTGAATGAAATTTCTTCATGTTTTTAGACATAATTCGACCGCAGCAGTTAAAAATTTACATTTAAAAAAAATGTCCTTGTGTGCATGTGTGTAACAACTTTTTTGTATCTACGATATTTTTTTTATTTAAAAATAAACTCATCATTTTGTTTTATTCACAAGTGTGTCTCGTTATTTTATATTTATTATTCGATTGTTCGTGTAATGAATACGTAATTTCTTTTTTTAATGAATTTTTTTTTAATTAATTACACCTTTTATTTTAAATAAATATTTTTCTAATGAGATTGCTTCATTTTTTGAAATGATGTGTAAAAATGTGTAAAACGCATTATAAGTGAAAATAATGATTAAAATTATTTAATAATCAACATCCATGCTTTATCATGTGGAATGAACATGCTTAATCAGCTTAAATAAGAGTCAATCAAGGTGTAGTGAATTAAAGAAAATGAGAACACGTAGAAGTGAAATTATGCAATTCGTTATCTGTCAAATATTCAGATAATTTAAACAAAGAATTTCATTAAACATTCTATTAATATGTAATTTTAAGATAAAAAGTATCAGTGGAATATATTTTCGTGACTTTTATATAACTTCAAAAATAATATTTTTTAATACAAATATATAATGCATATAATAAAAATAATAATATTAATACATATATATGTAATAAAAATAATCTGTATAATAATATGCTTGCAAGAAAAATCAGTTTTTAATGACCAAATCCTAAAATTTTATTAAGATTTTGATAACTACTTTTAAAAATAGAATGACGAAGTATATAATGACTAAATATACAATTTTATTCATGAGTCAGTTAAACATGTTTTTTCAGTAAGAAATTGTAAAAATTCAACTTTACCAAACTTTTATTATTATTTTTTCATAACAACTAAAAAATTATTTGATGTAATTTCTGTTTTTTTAAATAGTCTAGTATTAGTAATGATTAAGCAAATAATGAGAAAAAAATAAGAGTGGCTTTTTTGTGTTTTTCTCAAATTCGTCAAAATGGACTTAGGTCCCTTTTTATATAAATAAATAATATATATATATATATATATATA